>JAABKK020003525.1:2463-27973 GCA_011634745.2 Catotricha subobsoleta
CGAATGTTTTAGAAAATACAATATTTATTGATGCTCATAAAGCGAAAGGTCTAAAATATCAAGTAAGTAAAAAACCACTACTGAATGTCACGTAAAATGTATACATGCAATTTCTATGTGCACATACACGCACACTGTGCTGAATTTGACAGAAGTGTTTAATTACTAACATATTTTCTAGCATGTTATTGCCTACAATGAACTATTTAACTTCTTGCATCGTTCACCATATTTGCTTGCACAAAGCTTATCAATTGGTGATCGATTATGTCGCATGTCAACCGATCAAATGAATTCTGTCGTACATACAATTGCAACTGGCCTCTATGGAAATGCAATTTTATCGAAAGATGTTGATATGGTATTAAGATTACTGCGTGATTTAATTGAAATTCAAATTGTGGTTAGTGAGAATCCCAGAAGGTTAGTTATTGTATTATTTATAATATAGTTTAAATTCTTGTTAAGAATATTTAAAATGGAAATTATAATTTTATATTTACTCATTTCTAAAAGAATGTTACGAACTGGATCTTGCGCATTTTCACGACTATACCATCGTTTACACGAAAGCCTATTTTCTGCTAAACTATTTTTAACGGCAGCACTTCATGAACCAATTATGAAAGTTTTAATTGGTGATGAGGTTATGTTAGATATTGATCCGACGAAAGCTGTATCGAATTATTCACAAAAAGAACGTTTAAAAAAGTAATGTTTTATTTAATCAATTCGATTGAATTTATTGAAATAATATATATTTATATTTCAGATTTGGTCAAGAGGGTACAGACGAATATCAAGAAAAATTTCGTGAATACCGACGTGAAACAATAAATTCATTGTATAATACATCGAAATTATTTATACAATCCTTGTCTGATAATTGGGCCTTATTTCCATCAACTCTGCGTTGGGTCGTTCAAACAATGTGTCATTTGTTAAAATCGGTTCATATTAATGACAAAGACATCAATGATATTTTAACTGATATGGTTTTTACAAATTTCATTTGCCCAGCAGTCGTTAGTCCAGATCTATTTGGTATATCAGATGCACCAATATCTGAAAATGCTCGATTTAATTTGATTCAAATTGGACAAATTTTACAAATGCTTGCATTAGTCAAACATGAAGATACAGATCCAAAGTTTCTTGATTTATTTGAAATGTTTGATCGAAATAAAGTATCAGAATTGATGGATCAATTACTTGAGACTGAATATGATGTTAGTGTTAGTACAATGGCTATACCACATCAAAATGATTTTGGACGTGTTCATGTGCTGGTCACACAAAATGAATTAAATATATTTGTGGATTTTTTGAGAAGTGTATTAGACAATGATGGATTGACAATTAGTGGAGAAGATAGACGGAAATTGGGAAAGATTTTAGATCAATTGCCTGATAAATGGGAAACTATTGTTAATGGTGATCAGCATAATATTCAAGTAGTACCCGATCATCAAAGTAAAACAAAGCAATTAATTAATTTAGGAAAGACTACGAAAAATAAATTGGCCAAATCGATGAGTTTAAATGTTTCTTATGCAACCGAAGTTGACGATTCGACAACCAATAATGGTGCTAATGGCGTTTTACATTTGAACAATAATAATTATGGAAATCTAAACCAAGAAGATTACGAACAAGTTTTGCTTATTCCCATAACGATAAATGAAGAAAGTAAATTCCAACTGTTGACCGAACAAGAAGTGTTAAACATGAACAATATCAGCAATGAAATCGAACCAACTTTAACAGAAAAAAATGTTGTCACGTTAGACAAAGTTAATGATGATGCATTTGACGAACTTGGAGCTGTTTTACCAACTCGTAAACATACCAGATTTTCATTGTCACAAGATGATCAATCAATTGGTAATACTTCTGACAATTTAGAAGTTGTTAGTGAAGCACCCAGCAATCATTCAGTAACAAGCTCACTTGAATTAGAAGAAAATGATCAGAATTTAAATGATAATTTGTCTGATATGGTTTCGGCAAATGTATCTGGTCGCGGTACTCCTAATATATCTGGGCGCGATACACCATCATCACAAGTTACTGAGGGAGATATTCCTCAAATACCGACACCACAAATGGCAAAAATTCTCAGCAAAGCAAGATCTGACATCGACGATAAGTTTTGCAAATTTGAAATTAAAAAACTTGTTGAAGGTGATGAAACGATTTCCATAATTTCGGACACTTGGAGTACCGATGTTTTAGCCAGTGATTCTGAAACAATTGAACCAACTGACAATGAACGTAACTTTTCAACACCATTAATTCCTAGTGCAGTGGTTTTACCAGGGGACAATAATTTTAATCCTCTAGCTGCTTCTGTGTCTCAGCTTAGGGCAAATTTTTTGGATGCTTCTGATACACGATCAGAGTCAGCATGGTCAACTGATGTATTAGCAAGTGATTCTGAAAAAATGACGGAAGTTGACACTGATGATAATCAAAGTATTGCGGCCAAATCTGATATTACCGATGCAGGTCGGTCTGAAGGAGATCCCATACCAGATCTTATCCCACTGAACCAACGAGCGCCGGATTCACCATTCTTTGCACCACGTATTCCAAATGTTAATTTTCGCACACCCGATTCACCAATGTATATACCACGCACTCCAGAATTTTTCGGTGTAAATCGAAATGCAAATTCAAATTTCGAAGAAATTCGAAACAGTTCTGCTGTAATTGTTGACCAACCAGCAAGATTTCCCTGCGACGATTATTCAACTTTTGTGAGCCCAATTTCATCATCTGCTGGTCGCAACAATAATCGTTATTCAGATAATTTGCTGGCATTTAGGAACTACCGCTCAGCCAGCAATGGTACTAGTGTTGGAAATGCTGGTTTTGATCCAGAAACTTATTTAACAGCATCAAACACAACAATGAGACGTCAAAACTCGGCAGAAAGTAGCATTTCAAATCAATCATCAAATTTTGATGATGCGGCAGCAATGGCCATGAGCAAATTTAAGAAATCTGTTGAGCCTAATAGTGGAAAGACTATTTATCGTTTCCCTGAATATTCACGAGATAACGCGAGACGTACGGGTAAAGAAGAAGAAGTTGTTCTCAAAACTAGCACTGATATTATAAACCCTTTTGCCGACGAAGAACCAATACAACAACCACCAGATTTAAGAATGTTTTCTTCTGAAGATATTGTTCCATCAAATACTGTTACCGACTTTCCTGATGAATTGGTTGAACATAGGAGAATATCATCTGAGCAACGAAATGCTAGTTTTGATGGACGACGCAATGGTATGCAGTCTTTCACGTCAGCTAGTACATCTACAACCACAACCGTAACTAAACGTTTTGCATCCAGCCTAAGTTATGAAAATCATGAAATTATTGCGCAAAAGACATCTAGTCTACAAATAATATCTCCGCTAGAAACCTCTGCAACCGATGATGATAAAAATAAACATCAGGATGAATATTTATTGGTTCAAAAGACAATGTCTCTAAACCTGGGCAACAGTGGAATGATTAGTAATGGAACCGTCGATAGTGGCACACTGGGCAATAACAATTTTCCATCTGATGCTGGAACTGCTTCTGCCTCAACATCAAGTAAACCACCAGTATATACAGGAGCCATTCCCAAAAGTATTAGTTTTGATGCATCTGCTGATAAGAGTGTTGATCGGGCCTATATGCGCCGTAGTGATTCGCATAATCACCACCATGGTCATCATCATAATCATCATCACAACCACCATCACCATCATAATAATGCACAACAACGACAAAATGGCACTGGATTTTTCAATAAAATTAAACAAGGTTTTAAAAATCGACGAAGTAATAAATTAACACGTGGTAGTCTTGATGATTTCCCACCAGTCCCATTACCACTTAGCACTAGAGGTCCCTCTACAAATGACACTACGCCGGGCGTTTTGTTTCGAGACAGAGCTCAACCAGCACCAGAAAATGGTTTCAATGACACTACAGAAGATATTTTAGCAAAATATCGGCGAAAAATTTCGTCATCCAGTGAAGCAACTAATTCCGATTCATTAGGCAACAATTCAAATAATAGAAAGAGCTCCTCAAATTCAGATGAACAGCGACTTTCAAATATTGTGCTTGATGAAAATATTTACTTTTACACAAATGCTAAGCAAAAGCTTCGCTTAGTTTTATCCACAACCGATCTTCATACAGCAGATTTTCGACATACTAGCTGTCATAAAACACCACCGCTGCTGACATATCTACAAATACAACTCGCCCAGGCATTAAATTTACAAAATCTTCAACAAATTTCTTTCGTTTCGGAAGCCATTCGTTGTATTAATCTCCTAGATTCCAATCAGCAACATACCTTAATTGCTGATCTACAATCGGATCTAATAAAACGACAAAGCTATTTACAATATTTAATGCGCTATCGACAGAATTTACTTTCAGCATTAGAAAATATCGATCGATTTGAGGATCGTTTACGTAATGATCGTGAAATGTGTAATCGTCATTTAATTATGGTTTGTGTACGAATGTTTTTAGAAAAACGTGAACAATTTATTGAACAATTTCAAGATGAATTTGCTGCATTAACTGTTGTTGATGAAAAAATTGATTTTATGGATGAATTTATGGGTCAATTAATGGATGAATTAAAATCAGATGGTATTTTATATGGTATGGCGGATTGGCAATTACAAGAGGCACGTATTTGTATTGAACGCATTCTACTACAAAGATTGTATCGGCAAGTTATGTTTCCTAATGACGATGGTGATTTATCAAGGGATGAGTAAGTATTTTATTTAATAAAGTTGAAAAAAATAGAAACCGTAAATTAATATATAATTTTTTTTACCTCTTTATCTGTAGAGTCTTACACGAACACATTCGTAAGCTCGCACGCCTAATTTCTCCATCGCACAATGCACTGCGAATACCAAAAGAATTTTTAATCGAAGCACCATGGCCTTTTGCTCAACAACAAATTTCATATATTTCTGCGTATAAAACACCACGCGAAAAAGTTTTATGTGTCGTTCGGTAAAGTCATATGATTTTTTATTATTAATTTTGAGTAATTAAACTTAACAACAGACATTTAATTTTTTTTTCACTCTTAAAGATGTATAACAAGTATTATGAATTTACTCCAAATGTCATCAAATTGTGTCGCTTCGGCTGATGACCTTATTCCAGTTTTAATTTATGTTGTTATAAAGGTAAGTGCAATTTATTAATTTTAATTAAAAATCATTCAGACTAATTTTAAGTGGCAAAAATATTTTTTCAGTTCTCGATTTTTTTTATAAGCAAATTCACACGATTATATTTATTTATTTTAATAATTTTAGGCAAATCCGCCGTACCTTTTATCAACTATACAATACGTAAATGCATTCATAGGTGATCAAATCGAAGGTGAAGATCACTATTGGTGGACACAGTTTTGTTCAGCTGTAACATTTATTAAAACAATGGATTACAGCGATTAAAAGATGCACCTTTAATAAACCATTAAAAATTCAAAACAACAGAATTTTTATATTTTATTACCACCCAAAAATTGTAAATTAACTTTGAATATTATTTCTAATTTAATTTAAAAAGTATTTAAAAGTGAAAATATTATATTTAATTTTAGGCAAAGAAATTATATATTTTTGTTTCGAAAAATTTGTTTCAATGATATTCGAATAATATTTATTATTAGTTTTATTATTAATCATCTTGCAAGGTCATTGAACATTGAAAGAATTATTGAAATAAAAAAAAGTATATATATATTTTTTCTAAATAGATTATTTAATTTTTAATTATATTTATAAAAGAGAGGGAAGACACAGAGAGAGAAAGAGAGAGAGAGAGAAAGAATTAATTATATTTAATATTGAAAGTGTTGGGAGTTAAGGTTCAAAATAATGTTATTAAATTAATAGAATTTGATACATCTGAATTATAAAAATGTATTTCACTGTTATTATTTTTCTCACATATATAATTTGCTTTTCTTTCAAAGTTTATGTTAGTTCATGTAAGATCATATAAAATAAAAACTATTTTCAACACATCGAAAGATTCTGTTACATTGACCTCCTATTTGTAGTTAATAACAGAATATTTATAAAAAAAAAAAAAAAAAAGATTTGAAACATAATTAAATTTAAGAAAAATAATAATAATAAAAATAATAATAACCAATGGTTGGTGCTTTTTAAAAGTATACTTATTAAATAATAGAGATTAAGAAGAGAAAAAAATATGATTGACATTACGCAGGAGTTGTGAAAATAAACAATATTTCTACTTTAATACTTATAAAAACATTGTAATAACATAAAATAAAAGCTTATTTATCTATAAAAAAAAAAAAAAAAATACAATGTAAATACATAGCTAATCAGCAATAGTTTTTAATTGGTTTATCTTTTGTAGTATTTTTACAGCAATTTAATTCAGATATCTACACACACACACAAAAACGACAGAACAATCGTGTCTTATTTTCTTTCTTTTTCTTTTTTTTTATTTTTGCTTTGCAAAATCTAAATACTTAGAAACTTCATTGAAAATAATTTCAGGCCAATGAATAATATATAAATAAATCGCAAATTTAACATTCCTATTTCAGCAGCAATATAAATATGATTTATAAATTTAATAAATAATATTTAATAAACAATCAGAATATTAAATAAGTAACCAATTGTGAAAATCTCTATATTTTAATATATTTTTAATAAAATTATTGAAAAAAAATTAACGGAAATAAATTTTAACTAAATTATATTTGATTAAATTGACTCGAATATTGATTAAATATTTTAAATTAATAATTAACTAGATTAAATAGTGAAATGTTTAATAAATTTTTTTTGTTGGACTAATAAAAAAAACAAAAACTTTATTTTATTTTTAACCTATCAAAGGATTTCGAATAATTTGGTAAGTTAATAAGTAAGTACAAAACTCTATTTGCTTTAAATATATAGGTAAAAAAAAAAAGTTTTGAACTGAAAATAATATGCTACCAGAAAATTAATACCTGTTTTCAAAAACACTTCGGTGAGGGTGTCCCTGTCCAGCGTTCTAAAATTTCATGTTTTACCAAAAATCTTTTCTTTTTTTTATGGAATTTAATTTCAATAAATTTAAAATAACTCTTAAAAAAATGATAACTGTAATAAATATTCAATGATATTTAAATCAAAAAATTATTAAAGCTTTAAAGGAGTGACTAGACTATAGTCTATAACATTATTATAAATGGCTGAAATATAATAGGCTTAACTATTATATGTTTAATATAATTGTTCAATTACATATCGTCGTTGTAAAGTTGAAGTTGATATAAATCATAAACGAAACAGGTACATATATTAATATGTACAGATGTTTAGCTCAGTTTTGTGAAATTTGTTGCATACAAATTTTTATTGCGATTGGTGTAGGAAAGCTGCATGGAAAATCATGATTAAAAAGTAATATTTTTTTTTAATTTGGATTCGTTTAATATAATGATTTGTATTTTTAAACCATTAGCGAATTCATATCAACATTTGAAGGTTTCAAGTTACCAGTGAAAATCTTAGAATTTGCAGGAATATGGGGTATCGAAGAAACCAACAAATTAAATTTACGAATTTATAATTTTTATTCGAATTTTATTCGGTGGTGTTTCATTTATACACCTTGTATAGTTCAGTTAATTGCATTGGCATTAGCTACTAATATGGATGTATAAAAATCATTAGAAACATTTTCGTATGGACTAATATAACATTTAAATTTTTTGTTGAAAATTTGCTAGGAATTCACCGAATGTTTTTCGTTTGCAACAACATTTTGTAATACTGCTTATAAAACTCATGTATTTATCAAAAACGGTAAAGCAATAAAAGCACTGTTAAAACGATCACAGTCTAAAATATTTCAAGCAAAATGTGTACAGGAGGAAAAGTATGTTTCATTTAAATTTGTATTTAAATTAGATAAACATATTTTCTTTTAACCATCTCTAAATAGATTATTGAGAGATGCAATTGAACGTGGGAAAACTTTAGCGTATTTATTTGCTGGTTTTGCTCTTTGGCCAATAGGTATCTGGACGTTGATCCCGTTCGTACTAAATGAACCTAATCTACCGTTTCGTGCTTGGTAGGCAAGAAATCAAGAGAGGAATTTTGGAAATGTGTTTCTGAAAAGTTATAAAAAGATCTTAACAGTTGAAATTCTTTCATTTTTCAGGTTTCCGTTTGATATAAATGATAGAGGCTACAAATTTAATATCGCCTATATTTTTGAAATGTGTTGTGTTTTTTCTTCAGCTGTATACTGTATTGGATTGGATGCTATCTTATTTGCATCAATGGCTATTATTAAATATCAAATTAATATGTTGGGTTTTGGTTTATCGCAATTAGGTCATGATTGGCATGTAAATGAACAATGCTCGTGTTCAATACAGGAAACTAAGCATAAAGTAAATGAAAAAAACTACAAAAGAATGGTTGATTTTATTTTACTTCACCAGGAAACAAACGAGTGATAATTTTTATTTTTATTTTTATATGCTTATTTTAAATTCGTTTTTATAATTTTGCATAAATTCTTTTTTATTTGGATTTATACAGATTCTCTGAGAATTTGCAAAGCTTATTTAATTCTACATTATTTGTGCAAATTGTACAAGCAGTTTCTCTAATTTGTATGACAACAGTGCAATTAATTCTTGTAAGTAGTTTCAAATTATTAAATCTAAGATGTTATACATATAATGTTCTGAGTAGTTTAACTAAATATTATAATTTTCTGAATATTTTAAACAATTTCTTATCTTCTAAGTAATGAGTTAAAGCTTTCACAAAGATGAAAATGTTTTCTGTTTTGTTGCATGTTTTAAAACTTTAAGAATCTTTTCTAGCTAAAAAATACTGTTGTTGTTAAATAATTTAATTTAAACTGGATTATAATTAGCTTGAACCGGGATCAACCGAGTTTTTAACTAAATTAGGATATCTAGTAGTGATGTCTTTGGAAATTTTTGAATTTTGTTGGATTGGCAATGACATTATATTTTCTGTAAGATCTCTTCTTATAATATGTAAGAAACTCTATTTAAATTAAAAATAATAAAATATATGTGATATCAGTCTATAGATTTGTCAACAAATGCATATTTTAGCAATTTTACAACATTTGATAAGAAAACATCAAAAGCCTTATTAATGTTTATGCAAAGAACATCGAAATGGGAAATATCGATATCGCCTGTTGGAATTTTTAAGCTGCATTTTAGCTTTGCAATGTTTATGGCGGTAAGTTATAAATATTTTGTAAAATAATATGCTGGATTTATTGATTTTATACATTTCGTTAAATATGTTATAAATTTCTGAGGCTCAGTTTTTTAACCATACATTAGCTCGGATTTAAAATACCAAAATTGGGTAAAGTAAGCTTAAACCATAATAAAAAAGAAAACAAGTTACCAACTAGATTAGTCGTACAGAACTTCAATTTTGCGAGTATTAAGGCGTAAACAATGAAAAAATATATATGAAAAAGAAACTACTCATGTTTATGTAGATTTTCCTCAGGAATGCGTGAACGTATTTTAATGATTGATTCATCGTTAGACGATAGGGCAATGATCAAAATCCGTCCAGCCAATCCGCAGAAAAGCCAAAAGAAAATAAAATAGAAAAATAATCACGAACTTATACTTACTTCACATTTTTCAAAAATTAAGTAACACGCATTTAAATCCAGTTAAATTGGGTGGATTTTAAACAATGTATGAAAAAAATGGCCCTAATAACATAGCATAGCTTTTATAATTTTTTTTTTTTCAGTTTTCGGATATACATTATTGATTAGATTTTCGTTTCCAATATAATTGTATTCACCTTTGGCATATTTAATTGATTATAGATTTTGAAGACATCGTACTCATACATAACACTTTTCCAATCAGTTGATTCAACATAGTAATTGTTTAAACAACCCGAATTGAAAATGATGACTTCATTTGCTTTCGATTTAAATTTGACAAAAAAAAATTGTATTGTAATAACAATGGCAGCCACAATTTTTTTTTCTTTTTTTTTTTTAAATATAATTACCAATATACTTAAGCACCTATTTCACAGCTAAAACTATTTTAATATTATAGCTATAGAATTTTGTCGACGTATGTACACTTTCATTTTAATTAATTTACCAAAAAAATTAAATTTAAAAACAATACTGATTTTTTTGCATAAACAGTTAACAACTAATAATAATTTAATTTAATAACATTTTTTTCTATTTACATAATTTAAGTTTTTCCATTTTTTTCTCGTCTTTTTTTTTGTACATTCTATATAAGTATCTGCATCAAGTGTTTAGTTCTGTACAAAAAATGAGATTTCAGACGGAAACAAAAGCGTTGCTTTAAAATTAATCATTATCCACTGAACGTAAAAATCATTCAATCTTACGGGCGGCACTTTGTTTTTTCAGGCGATCTTTTAAATGTGTGACTTTTTTACTTTATGCCTCGCGCGAATCTCCAGTGTCACCTAGATACAATTTGGTTTCACAATTGCTCATTGCCTATGACCTATGACGAAAGCAATCAATATTGCTTTGTGGGCATCGTACCAACATTTAATCGGTTGGACAGAAAGCGCCTTAATAAGGAAAGAAAAGTAAATAAATGAATAATCAAAACAGATAAAATATTCTTTTTTCTAGATATATTTTTTTTATAATTAAATTGAATTAGATAAATTATGTAAAAGTAAATATAACTAATTATAATAATTTATTTGCATCCTATCTAAACAAAAAAAAAAAAAATTGATAATTTTTTTTTTTAGTACATAAACATTTGTATAGGTATAACACATTGCATAAAACATTAATAAATTTTAGCATTTTTTTTTAGATCTAAATCTTAGAGATTTAATAAAAGTAAACATATTTTAGACAATTATTATTACTAATATTTTTAAATAGGAAAATCTGTAAGCTTGATTATTATAATTTCAAAAATTGAATTCGTTGCAATCATTTCAATTTCTCATCTTGTATTTTATTAAATCTTATTAGCGCTACGTTTATTCATTTATTCATTTTATAGAAAAACAATGATTAAGCAAATTTGTACTACATTTATTTATATCAGTTTTAAAAGCTTTTATAATATTTCTTAATAAGTTGCAATTAAATGTCAGACGGACATTAAGACACTCTGTATGATGTAAACCTGAATTATAAAATGCATTCATCGTTTTTTTTTTTTTTTTCTAAGTGATTATTTGAAGTGTATAATATAAATTTCAAACAGACAACATTTTTTAAAATAGAATAAATCACAAAAAAAATATATTAATATAATTGTTGTTTATCGGATGATTACAAATTTGTTTTATTGTATAAAAATGTAATTATACAAGATGAGGAAACAAATGCATATTTTTTTTTTTATTTATGTAATTTACGAATTAATTTCTAACTTTAATAAAGACAAATTTAACATAAAATGATTATAATTTTTATAATTAAAATTTTAATTTTGATAATTATTTTAAAATTTGACAGAATATTAATTATTTATATTTATATTTTAATTAGTTAACAAATATTTAACTTTATTTTTATTAAAATTTTGGCACATTCATATTTCATTTTTATGCTAAAATATATTTCGTTCATTTTTTTTTTTTTTTGGTAAAATATATGATTTCACATAAACTTTCTTGATTCAAAATCATTACTATATTCGTTTTTGTTTTTTTTTTTATTTTCATAGCCGGACGGTGAAATGTATTTATTTCCATTTTTTTTTTTTAATTATTATTCATATAACGTTATTTAAATGTTTACTTTTAAAAGTTAAAAAAAATATATATAATTGTTTAGCGCTTAACTACTTTTAGGTAAATTTAGAAAATTCAAATTAATTTTGCGCAAAATTTTGTTATATGTTTAACGTATTGCGATATGTGAACATGAACAGGGAAGAAACGCTTTCCATATTTTTTTTTTTTTTAATTTTAAGCAAGCTTGTTCATTTTTGGGGCGGATTTTTGATGTAAATTAATCGTTTTTTTTTCTTAATTTAAAATATTTTCGATTCGATCGGTTTTTAAAATTTATATTTTTATTTGTTTTTTTGTAATGTATAGACAATAAAAACAGGACATGCAAACATTTAAATATAGGCCTCATAATATTTTTTTTATATTTTGGGTTCGTTTGTTTAATCGTAAATGGGACGTTATATTATTCAATATTCAATATGTTTCTTAATTGTTTTACAAAAATTTAGTTAATTTAAAGTTATTTACTTTTCAACAAATGGACATTTAGAATGTTAGATCTCAAGAAAAAAAAAAGATTTTACTTTTCAAATTAATAATATATTATTTTACTACAGGAACAGTCATAAATGTCAATCTGAATAAATAGTTAAAATATAGAAAGAAAAAAAAAATGTATATATATATATCAAACATGTGACAATAACATATGGTTCACGTATAAATACAACAATAATTACGACATACAAATATTTGATACATTAAATACTCATGTAATATTTTGACAGAATTACATAAATTACATTAATAAACGATTTACTTATTTTTAAGTATTTAATATTTTCAAAATTTTATGTTCGGCACTTAAAATTCAGTTTGTAATTTTATTGGGTTGGTTCCAATTCAATAACAATAACTTGAATGTAGAATACATCAATTTCTTTTCAGCCCATGTAAAATTGCCTCCATGATAATGAATTTTAAATAATACAAAAAAAAAAAAAAGAAAAAAATTATACTGAATGCAAACAATATTCTATTTTATTTAACCTGAGAACTCACACAAATAAAAATATACCTAAATTCTACTAAATACACCTAACTAAATGTTATTACGTAAAGTTTATGGATGCAAATTATGCGCACGTAGTTATTTCGATATTTTGTTTCAATTTTATAATTATAAATTAAATTATTTATAGAAATGTTAATCAAATTTTCATAAATTTTGATTTAATTGCAGTCATTCAAAATAAACTAACTAAATTAATTGCTTTAAGCTTTAAACTATTTAAATACAAAAAAAAATGTGGTCAATTTTGAAATTTAATCTCATTTGGACTACACTCCTTATAGGTAGAGACGGCGTGAGTACGTACAAAGCCCGATGTAAATAGAAAAAAAAGGTCTTAAGTTCATTTTTAAAAAGTACGAGACGACTAAATAGCATGGATTATTATTAATTAAGATTAAGATTAATATTTAAAAACAATTAAGACGAAGGCGTAGAACAACCTCTGCTTTGAACCGTGTATAAGCAGAGGTTGTTCTATAAGAATAATCAAATACAAAATGAATGAAACTGTTTGTTTTTTTTTTTCAATTATCAAGGAGTTTTTAAAAGATTTTTCATAATTATTACTCGTTATATCCATTTAATGACATAAGATTTGATCAATTATCATTAGAATTTAAATACTTCCATCATACCGTACTGGATATTTCGTAGCATTCACTCATTCATCTTAATGTAATTTATCAATGATTATAATCGCCGATGAAAATAATTAAAGACAATGCATAGAAATTTGCAATTCGAGCATGAAGCATTAAAACAATTTTGACCACGAGTTTTTTTGGTACCTATTTGTCACATTTACAAAATTCATATTATAATATATCTAATTAAATATTTGTATTCTCTTTCTATAAAATGTATAAGTTATTAATGCACGTTATAAATTATAATAAGACACAACGATATTAATGGTAGAATAATTTATAATAATTTTAAATTGGTTAGTGATAGTGATAAATGAATATTAAATTAGAAACTAGAAAATAAATTTGTACAATTTAATTTTTTTTTTCTTTTTTTTTTCTTATTTTAACGTTAACATTTTGATGTTTTCGTTCTTGGTTATAAATTATAATTTAATTTCTTACAAATTAATTGAACTTATTTAGAATTTGGTTATTTTCTTGTTTTTAATTTTTAATTAAAATTTATTTCTAAATAGATTTGATTTATACAATTAGTGAAAAATATTAGATGATTTCTTTGATTGGGTTTAACTTCGATAAAAAAAAATTGACTTATAATTTTAATTATATTAAATTTATTTAATTTTGGGTAGACAGGTGGTGTTTAAATATAATATTTCTTTCTTTTTTCATTGGACGTCAAATTCTTACAATTGACCTCAGAAATAACGAAAATGTATAAAAAAATGTAAGGAATAAATTAATATAATATTGAAAATATTAAATATGTACAGAATTGACAATGGAATGCTTATGTTTTTGATTTGTTGCTAAAATTAATAAACTAAAGAATATTTCTTTCTGCTATGGAACCATTAAATGAAGTAATAATCATTTTTTAAATTTAATTCAATTTCTATTTTTGTTATAAGAATAATCTGAAACCAATTTAATTGCTAGAAATACCGCGTTGGTATAATTATTTTCGTTAAACACACCGGCCTACATCTATCAAGTTCGGGTTAGATTTGTGATTCATAAAATTAATGCAAAAACATAATGCATTTTTGTCATTAGTAAAGTCAATTAAAAAAATATGTCATAACAGCAACAGTGATCAAACTGATCACTGAATATTTTTAAGGCCTTCTCTTCCTTTGCGAATCAACAATGTCTACCTAATAATTAGTTTTTAACTTAAATTAAAATGATTTTTTGCTTGAGTAAATTTGAAAAATTAAGAGTAATTATAAAATTTCGTTCCGTTTTCAATATGGAAAATCAAATACAAAATTTTCAAACTTATTTTGATCATAGTTTTGTAATAATGTAGATGTAGATGTTGATGTTGATGACGATGATGATGAAGATGTTTGTCTATTGCAGTTATTGTTTACGGTATCATTTGGTGTAATAAATACAAAATAATTATAATATCATAGCTCATCAGCCGCTGTTTGTGGATATTCACGAACATATTCTTTGGGAAAGAATCCGACCTAACATAATCAGAACATTGAAAATGATTTTAATCTATATTTATTTAGAATTATTATTCAAATATATTAAAATTACCCGATCCATAGTTTTTCCTCTCCACCAACCCTTACTGTCGCCCTCTTTTCCGATGACTAGTACTTGACAGCCTTGGCGTAATGGTAGCTGATTCTGTTCTTTGGGATTAAAGTCGTATAGTGCAGTTGCAACAACTTCACGATATGGCCATGAGAGAGATTGATTTAGCCTAAATATTATTGGAGAAAAATTAATAAAGAAAACAAAATGTATTTTTTCACAATTTCGCTAATATATTTTACCCAGCAAAATTCTCTCCAAGATCATGTCGTTCGTAGAATGACACCAATTCAACAATGGTTTTAAAGTGTCTTCGTGAAGATAAATAATATAAAGTATTATCGTTTTCACGTTTTTGGTTTATTTTCATATGCTTAATAATTCGTTCGTCCGTTCTGAAAGAAAATGTATAAAATAATACTAATAATTTGAATATGCAATTAAAAGTTTTTAATAAGCTTACTTTAAACTCAGCGCATACATCGTTTCATTTGAATTTGATGCACCTTGTGGCCGTACTCGTAACAAATACGTTCCGACCTTACGATTTTCAAGTCGTACTGATGCAGTATCTCGATCCATTGGTCCAACAAACCAATAAAATTCAGATAATTGTCGATCACAAACAGGCGGTGCTAAACTAATAGCACCTTGTTTACATCGGCCAGTTGATGAAATACATCCTTTATGAACAGATATTTCACACACTTTACATCGATAACCTTGATGTATACGACCTTTTAAAAATTTTGAACAATGCCAGCACGTAACAGCTGTATCAAATGTGGTTATTTGGAATTTATGGTCAGTATTTCTACAACCAATTGGTTCGAGAGTGTCCCTAAAAAGGTAATTTACATTTAGTCCATCACACTTTACGATATACGATAGTATACTGTACTGAAATACATACATAGCCTCTTCTAGCGCTTTAATCCATTTGTTTCGTTCGGCTTCAGTCTTCATGTACAACGTAAAAGCAGTTGATTGTGTTTTTCGGGCCAATAACAATTGAAATTTAAATCGAGCGTCTCGTCCTAATGTTCGTCTTGAATGGCACAATTCAACACGATAATCAGCCAAATTATGTGATTCACGAAATGAATATTGCCCGCTGTCACCGAGTTTTGTATTCTTGACTAAAATCATAAGCTTCTCAAATATAAAAGCATATCGATGTTTCGTTTTCTGATCTTCATGTGCTTTTATATTTAAATCACCGTCGAGTAATAATCGACCATATTGTGTTAAATCATTTCCACTTGGTAGATTTAAATCGACTATGCTTTCCTGAAATCAATTAAATTTTGTTGATTTTCATCAATACAATATTCAACCATTCATGCTAAAATAACTTAAATACTTAAACCAAGAGCTTTAAATGTAATTAAAAGTACAATTATTTAATTCAGACTTAATTAGTTATTGATGCTGAATTAACAAAACTAATAACAAAAAGATAACTTACTCTGACTTTTTGAATAACAACTAAATGCTCTGAATCTCGTTTGACTTCATTCGTAAATTGAGCTACATCAACCATAGCTTCTTTAGCACGCTCTAAGCTTCGGTAATCTTCGTGAGTCTGAAAAATGCAATTAGTAAAATGTTACAATTTTGCAATAAAACACAAAAACATAGTAATTAAACTTTACTGGTGACGTTTCATGAACTAATTTATCCAACAGCAAATGATATTTTAATATTCGTTGCATTGGCACTGATAATATATCTCGCAATTGAACACGTCCACCACTATGCTCTTTTTGGCATTGCTATAAAATAAAGATTGTAATTGAGTACAACTCATTAAATCAATTAATTTTATTTCAAAGACTTACTTGAACCAATTGCTCAATCATAGAATTTCTCTTCGATACATCTCGCAATGTGTCGGTTGCATTTGTCATATTTGAACAGTAATCACCATAAATTAAGAATGGCTCACGAAATTCTAAAAATACTTGACTTAGTTTAAACTTTGGATTTATAGAAATGGCATCCTTAAGTTTTTCCAAAAATTTATCATGAATTTCAGTTAATTCCTGTTCAAAAAAAAATTGTAAACTATAAAAATTTAATTTCAGTGCAAATGATTAATTTTAATTACCTTTATTTTTGGAAAAATTGATTTGATTTCATCGCGACTTAATAATTTTTCCATAGGCTGCATAAATTTATTTTTCAAGGCATGCAATACCTCCAAATAATTTGTTTCCGTATCAATTAGTTCACGTATAACAAAATCACGTTGTTCGAAACTTGATGTAGATGCCGTTAACTAAAATTTAATCAATTATCAATCAACTTATTCATCCTATTTGACTACATTAAAACATAATCCAATAATGTACAAATTGAATAGAATCTATTCATGTTTTAATTTATTTATTGTTATGTATGAATGCAAATGAGTATTTATGACAATGATTAAAAATTAATTTATTTTAGAATCATCACCAGAACAAAATGGCAAAAATAAAAAAATAAAATAAATAAATAAAGAGAATTTAAAATAAAAAGAATTAACAAATAAAAAAAAGAGAAAGAAAACATATAATACCTGCGGCCGACTAGCCCTTTGTATTGCACATAAATCTTGATAAACTTCCTCTTCTTTTGTATTCTGATCATCGACGTGACCGTTACAATGTGCGTTCTCAGAAGTTCTGTACGTTTATTATATTTATTATGTGTGGATTTGTTTATATTTGTTTTGTATCATTCGTTTTAGGTTATTGTAATGGGCCAACCAAAAAAATAAGAAAAACAAAGAAGAAAAGAAAACATAAAATAAAATTTAAAACAAATTTTAAAACACATGCAAAATACTTTAGTAATGTTATAAATTTAAAATAAATAATTTTTCGATTTACATTAACTAATAATTCTATATATTTAATTCTTTGCAAATCACAGATTCAAATTACTGAAATGAATGAGCGAAGAAATAATTATTCAAAATTAGCGAAGATCAGCGATGCGGTGCTGCAAACTATCAACTTGGGAATAATGGATTGCTTAAGAAAGCAGGCAAAATAAAATAATAATTAAATAATAAATTGGATAATTTCGTCTCGCTACGGGACGCGTTGTTCCATTAGAAGGATGCAGCTTGAAGTCTATTTAACTCTTACATATACTCTTACCTAAATTCTGTTACCACTGAATATCTCCATTAAATTTCATTAGGACTAGTCTGCATGGTATTACCCAAAGTTTTATATTTATGGTATAAAAATATACCAAAAAGAAAATATGGTATAAAAATATACTAAAAATGGAATATGGTATGAAAACATACCAAAAGCTTATTTATTAATAACAAGTTACCATTTTTTGTAAACAAGTATATTTTCACGAGAACAAAATCCCTCCCAAAAGACGCAAAATTTTGTTCTCGTGAAAATACACTTGCTTACGAAAAATGGTATGTTTTCATACCATATTCCATTTTTGGTATATTTTTATACCATATTTCATTTTCGGTATATTTTTATACCATATATTTTTTCAAGACTTTATAGTAATATCATGCAGACCTCTCATTAAGACGCAGTCAGAATTTAAGCGAAACAATCATTTGTTGATTGCTCACTCATCGTATGGATATTATTCGGTTTGAACTATATGACTTATTCAAGTAACCTTCTAGATTAATATAAAGCTACTAGTTGGATAGTTGAATTCGTCAACATTTTGAAAAATAAAATACACTATTAGTTGTTCAAAGCTTTATATATTATTCCTATTGGTTTACTGTATAATGTAATGTATGTACTAAATATAGTGCATATATATGTTTGTTGATTATTTACATCTATTGTTGCAGTTCAATATGGTTGTTTCAACACCAATATTATAATAAAAAAAACTCATTTGAATTTTTTTTTAATTATACATGTATAATTGTATAACTATTGAATACAAAATTTCGATTAAATGTCTGTTTCAAGTATTTGATTAGGAACATATTTGTATGGACTATATTTAAAATGCAAGAGTTCAAAAGTTTTGTGAAACTGTGTCAGACAAAAACTATATTATAAATTGATTGCACAAAATATTTTGTGCTTAGTATATCTAGCGAAGACGATGAAATTGGTTTTTACTGTTTTTAGTATTTCAATATGTATCGCAAACGCTTTGTACTCAAGCCTGTTATTTTGGAAAAGAAGTCACTCTGCGAAAAAATGTGATAAGTATGTCGACTAAGAATATAATAAATAATTTTCATTTGATGTTTTTGAAATTTTTAATTATTATCTACATTTAGACTTAATGCAAATTTATTACAAATACGTAAGTTCAACATAGATTATTGTTCAATGACCGATGATGATAGAATCAATGAAGCACGGTATGTAACTGAATTATGCATCAATTAATTGACCATGAAGTCAAATAAAAATTTAAGAATTAATACAAATGAATTCTCCTTTTGTTTTTTTATAAATCTAGTATAAACTACTTCGAAAAAGCATATAGAGAATCAGTAAAATGTATCAACGATATTCATCTTTGCCTGGGTTATCGAATTAGAAATAAAAATTGGTCCGATAAACATGAGTATGCGATTATAATTATAAATGAACTTAATTAAATCTTTTAATTGATTTTATTTAATGCCTGATTTGGATTTTTTTTCTGTTAATTATAATTTACGGGCAAAAAACAACATCCTAATTTATATATATTATCAATTTTTTTTAGCATTTCTTTAGAAACTGTAGATCAAATATATGCTGTCTGCAAAATCTTTGAAATGACTTTACCAAAAGATATTGGAAAGAACGTAATATGCTTTAAGCCCACGCAAACTGATCTTTCGCCAGCTCATACTGATCCAGATGAAGAGCTATTAGACTGGGAACATTATTTGCATAAAAATTGGAATAAATATATATTTCCAACTAGTTCCGAATTGCAATCTTATTTACCACCAATAATTAATGAAGTTTATAGTATTGATGATATTTATCGACAATTAACCACTATTTCAAAAAACAATTTGTATTCAAGAACTTTTTCTTTGAAGTAGAAAAGAGATCTTCTTTATTGATTTTAATTTCTAGTTCTAGTTTAGTTCAATAAAAATAAAATGCAAAATCTAATGAATTAGAATTTATTTTTATGTAGGTATTTCAAATACAAACTTTTCTATACACATTGAATTCGAGATTTTTTTTTACTGTCAAAGTACATTTTAACATTTCTATAACTGATAGTCTGCATTAATTGAAGGGCTTGGGAGCAAAATGTCGTATGCCACATATAAGGTTGTTTTAGAGATAAACGTGTTTAAAATTTTTGCGGAAATCGAAATAACCATAATAATTTCAAAAATTGAATGACTTCACTTATGTTTTATATAGTCTCGTCTGTAATTCAAAAATTACGTGGGTATGACCAAAAAGTAGAGAATGTAGTCAAGAATTCAGTGTTGATGTTAACTCACAATATGGCATACGCCCTTTTTCTCCCCAAACACTTCAATTACCATCAAGTAAACATTAAGATATATTCTTATTGCGAGTACATATTTGTAAAGCAATTGTTTATTTATAATCGGTGTATGATTTTGATCTAACATAGGCTTCTTAGTACTTTTCGAACGGTCTCAGCGTTA
The DNA here is from genome assembly GCA_011634745.2 of Catotricha subobsoleta. Taxonomy (NCBI): domain Eukaryota; kingdom Metazoa; phylum Arthropoda; class Insecta; order Diptera; family Cecidomyiidae; genus Catotricha; species Catotricha subobsoleta. Next base: position 23,185 of record JAABKK020003525.1, read on the forward strand.
ATAGCTGGTATTTCTAAGAGCCTCTAAAGACAGAAAATAAAGCGTTTTCATTTGAAAAAAAAATGGTGAAAAGAATATTATTTTATTCTATAAAACAGCCTCAAACCAATAAATATATCGATGGAATCAAAAGCTCCGCTGTAAATCTAGTAACTATCGGCGTTGTGTGTTGAACAATTTATCTATAACAATTCAACAATATTTTAAAATAAACTCAATTAAAGCTTAATCTAGTTCTTAATATTAAAATTTATTACTAGAAAAGCAATAGAAAATGTTATACTGGTTATAAACGACTTGGTGTTAAATTTCTGCGCAATAATAATACCAACAAATGGAATAAATTTGAATTTAATAAATATTATCATCACATTTATATACCGAGAATTGTCTATTCTATTTACATAACCAATAAATACGTAGTAAACCTATTGATTTCGAATATATTGCCATAGCAAACCATTTTCAATTCATTAACCGGAATAGGAAAACATCCTACTTGAATCTGTGGATATTGTTCATAAAATAAAGGATCAATACCTTTTTCATATAATTTAATGTTTACATGACACGAACAAATAAAAGGTATACGTATGTATAACCGTATAAAAACGATGCAAAAATGACAATATACTATATATTACTCTTATTTGTAGGATGATTTTTTGGTTATCAATCATCATCATAACATAATACCTTTTAATCCATTATATTAATATTGTGTGTAGGTATAATGCGCGGGCGTTGGCACGTTTTTCTATTTTAATATACAATAAATATTTTTACTCGGTTATCACCGATTTTAATTGAACGTAATTTATCGAAGTTATTTTTATATGTATAAGGAGAAATAAGAAAGTTCCTAGCAATTTCAATTTAAAAATAATAATAATGTTATTTATAGAGCGGCCTTTAAAACAATAAAAATAAAATAAATTACATAAAAAAAATCTACGGAAAAACATTAAATAATGATTTGGATATATGATATTTGAAATAATATTAAAATTCAATTAAATCAAAACAATGACTTGGTGAATTTCAACAAAAACAATTAATGAAACTTGTATTATTATTAGGTATTATTATTATTTTAATTTTTTTTTTTTTTGTATAATTATAGAAACCTCTGGTAATGTCGTTGAAAATGTTACATAACATAAATCTTCATAGATTTTTTCCTCATTCCGATTTATCATCGACATATTATCATTTATGAATATTTCCCAATTGGTGGCTTCCACATGATCTTGAATATTATTTTCAATATCATCATTATTATCAATATCCTCAAGCATCAATAATGATCTATTTATTGGTGGTATTGGTGATATATCTTTTTGACCATTTTTAATATTATTGTGATTATTATTACTGGTACAGCACAAAACAAACAGATATATAAATTATAAGATGATTATATTTTAATTAGAAGCATACATTTTTTTTTTTTTTTAATTTAACTTTGGTACGTCACAATTTCTCAACAGTTTATTCATTAATAATTAAATTTTAATTCTTTATATAATAAATAACTTACGTTGAATGTAAATCCTTATAAATATCTTCTTCAGAATGACTTCGTTCCGCTGGTGATATTTGTACATTAAAACCACTTTGTTAAATAACAATAGAAGAAAACATAGAAAATGCATTATTGTTTTGATAAAATTAACTATATTGTTTTATTATAGAAGTAAGTTAAAACCTACGGAATAGATTGATGAATCTGTGACACTCGTCTAGACAATTTCGATAAAGTTATCAATACTCGATGAAAATTTGTTAAATTATAAAGCATCGTTGGTTCAAATAAATCCGATTCCCTTAGACCGAAATAATTCTTGCACGTATCCAAAAATAGTTTAATATTCTGACAGCACAGAAACTTTTCATATTGGCAAACAGGAAATGAAAGTAAAATAGAAGAAAATAAAGAATCAGTTAGTTGAACAGAATAGACATTTATAATATTTTGACAGGTCACAACTTATTTGGTGCCTGACAAATACTTATTTGCACAATTTTTTTCTCTTTTTTTTTTTTTAGAAACTTCACATACTTGAGCCATTTGAGGTTTACGATTGAAATCCTTCATATCAAGGGCATTCGAATCAATAAAATTTAATAAATTGCACAGCAATACACCATCGCGAAGTGTCAGGGCCAAGACCCTTATTTCTGAATCAGGCCAATTAGCCTTATGATCGGGAGGTATAACTTTGCATCTGGTTAACCAGGCTGCACATTCACGCCACAAATCATCGGCCATAGCCATTTTTTATTTAATTTAAAACTTATCTAAAATAATTTACGTTTTAAAAGCACAACACAATTTTTATTTTTATTTAAATAACAAATACAAAAAAAAACATATAGCCATCAAACAACCATCAAGACAATTGTGATTGCGGCCATATTTCTTTTGAGGAATGAATTTTTTAGGGAGTTGACATTTCTGAGTTGGTTTGATTCACATGAAGATGGCGATCGAATCACAAGAGTGAATTTTCAAATTTTTAACACGTTTTCAACAGTTTCACTGAATGTGTTTGAATAAGACTTATTTTTAAATTACTTAGAAAAAAAAATTATTTATCTTTTATTTATTATTATTTTATCCGGTATACATAGGTAGTAACTATGCCGAAACATCAAAATTAAACGAAAATATTTTAGTCAAAAGTAAATTATATAAATTAGCATAACTTTGACTTCATACAAACTGAAACCGGAAATATAAAACAGATGTATATTTTTTTACTTATTAATTCAGTAGTCTCCTTTTTCTCTGCTTTATAGTATCATAGTAATTCTTATTTTCTGTGAATCATCTCTCATTGGTAATATGTCTCAATCCAGTTTACTCATAGACTTTAAACTTACCAAATATATTAATTACACAAAAAGAAGTTGTAGAGAATAGACGCCAACTAATGATCAATAATTAGGTAAAATAGATAGACAGAAAATGACAAACAGTAAAATGTATATAAGATATAATGAGAGTATTTGCTGTTTTAAATTGAATTCAAAACAGCTTTAAAGCTCAAAATTAGCTTCACTATTTTCTAAAGCAGTTTAAGATACGAAGATATATAAAAATCTGTAATACAATTGTATTCCAAAATTAATTCTGACATTCAAATTGAGAATGATTTAAATTAAGATGCTTATTTAATGCACATTGAAATGCAATCTTATCATTTCTCATAAATAATTTCTAATTAAAAATAAATGACATTTGTTTTTTTTTTAAATTCCATGAAGCAAAAAGTTTAAGCGAATTATTTATTTAATATTATTAGTTCACCTTTACCAACATTAAACATATGACTGACAATATAAGGCAGTAAGCCTGTAGACGTCACACACAGTCTACCTATAATAATAATTTTATTATATGAACATACACAGGGGCGAATTGGCCATTGAAGCCGTCCGTGAATTACGGTTGGGCTGTTTCTTTTTTTCTTTCTTAAAGCTATGGAGGATTTCATTAAAAATATTATCAGTTTATAAGAATTGGTATAATTTTAAGTCACAATCACTGGCATGTTATTTGATGATGTTGAGATACAAGTAATTTTTGACAAATGAAATGTTTGTACATACATATATAAATATATATAAGTATATACCAATAAAGTATTACAAGAAAAACAGGACCCTGAAGTATGTTATTTATATTTGATCGACACTTTTAATTCAATATTATAAGGGTAAGTTGGAGGCTTTATCTTTGAGCTAGTCCACGCCTGTATACACGTCACAGATGTGTAATATTTGTAAAGTAGATTGAGCTAGACCAAACTACATGAGAAATATTTTTCTTTATAATTCTTATATATAATACTTACATTTAACATAGATAATAATAAGCGTACATATAACTATGGGGATCTATATATATATGGCAACTGAACAAAATGAAAGGATTAAATGGAAGAATAATTTAAGATACTTTTAAAGATTATTGCCACTTAGACGCATTAAATCCCCATATCTAATTTCATACATTCATAATATTATGGCTTGTGTTGTGTTATATTATGTTATATTATAATATATATGTGTTTATACAGTGTGTTGTAGTGTTGTATATATGTATAACGTATACATATAACACTGTGAAACATTTAATACTACTTAAGAACTCTAAAGAATCTTGTAGAAATACTATGTCGAATAGTATATAGGATAAAAATAAGCAAAGGATAAATAATATGTATTTTAATATTTTCGATGTAAGTAAATTTATTTTACCATCATAAATGTTTAATAATAATATATTTATATGAGAATAGGTTAAACAACATTTTACTTATCTATATATCTCATACAATTTAATATGACGATAAAATATTAATTATAATAAATATAATATACTAGGGCGGTGCTTATTTTGCGATTTATCATTTTATTTAAATGGATGGGCATCAAATCGTTTCATTATGCATCTGAAAATTACACATAAGAATTTTGGAGTCAATCGGTTCACGGCAAATGGACCCGAAAACTGCAAATGTACATTGTAGGACAAAATATCGATTTTTATTGAAAATAATTAAAATTAAGCAAATTAAAATTAATTTTATAAATTAAATTTATATCACATCGGTCACTAAATTAAATTATCTTTTCAACGACAAAAATCGGAAGAAAAATGGCAAAGTTACAACAATTTATTTAAGAGTGTTCTATACTTATAGGGCGGTTTACGGTACCCGATATTTCTCGGAAATGGTTCAAAATTATGAAAATCCCTTGCAGGTATATTAAGATACAC
>JAABKK020003536.1:0-27968 GCA_011634745.2 Catotricha subobsoleta
ATACCAAAAGACGCAGAATTAAATTTCTGTGAAAATATATGTACTGGCCTTTTTTTTTGAACCTGGGAACATCGAATCTTTTTTTTTTTTTTTTTTATTTCTTACAAAAATGAAGTCGTTACCAATTAATTGGCAGCTTGTTTTTTTAGTGAAAAAAAAAGAAAAAAGAAATTGTTTTGTGATAAAAATTATTAATTTTTATAGAATGGAACCAGAAAAAAAAAAGATTAATAATTTCTCATCTCTTCAATTCCAATTCCAATTCCAATTAACCTTTTGTCAATTTCTTTATTTATTAATATTTTGCACGAGTAAATAATAATGAATGTAAATACCATAGAAAATATTTTGATAAAATGTTTTTGTTTTTTTTTTTGCAACAAATGAAGCGTACCTACGCAAATTTTCATATTTTATGTATTAAATAAAATATAGAAGAAAAGAAAACACCTACTTATTTATTTATGTTCTAAGATAATTGGTTTTCATGAACTCTAGACAAAATTGAGGGATTAATGAAAAATGAATGTAAGACGTATTGAAAAATTGCCTAACGCTATTTTTTTTTTTTTTTGGGTGCTTCCTTTGAGTTGAAATATGTTGGTAGGTATTTAGGTATGTAATTTACCATAAATATATTATAATCAACGAAATCAATAAAATGTTATAAGTTATTAAAAGACTGTGCTTGCGTTCTTTTAAAGTTCAATAAGTCAAGCAATAGTAATTTTTCATTAGGATAGTAATTATTTATTGTCTAAATACACAATGTGTACCGAAGGTTATAGCATTAATCGGCTTAAATTCTGTTGTGGTATCTGTAGCACTGAAAGTACATATTAAAAATGTTCAAATAGGTAGTAGGTGTTTGAAGTGTAGTACCATGTCTCTTATCTCGTGAACTAGAGGTGTTTAATTCTCTATTGTGGGTGTATTTAAAAAGTTAGATATTTCTTTTCATCCGATGCTAAGTACGCGAGTTACCTGTTTTAAAAAAAAATATTTTCACAAAGCACTTGATAATTTAATGGAAAACCTTATTTTATTATATCGTGAAAATTGAGAAAAAATAGTTTTCATTTTTGCTTATTTCCGCATATAATTACCTTTACCTAATTTTCTACATAAAAAATATAATGAAAAATAATAAAAAATAATAATTAGCGCTTTTATTGCGAGGTTGTCGGTTTTATCGTTTTTTTTTTTGACAATTATGTTATACATTGGGATTTAAATTAAACGTTACACTACCGCTCACTATAAGACTTTGGCGGACAATAAACGTACTTAAATATGATGTAATTTTATGACTAATAAAATTTGAATGGAAATCTAAAATCTATAAAAATCAACAATTAAAATTGTGTAGGTAAATTTTGAAAAACTTTTTCAACTAAACTTCAATTCATTATATGAACAAATATGTAAACTACTACAGGCAAGTTTAAATTGAGTGCTGTTTAATTGACGTTGACGTTCGGACATAATTTTATTACGGCATTATTATTATTATATTTTTTTTTTTTTAATATATGAAATCCACTTAATAAATGATCAATTTAAATATTAAAAATGATCCACTAAATAATTAAAATTTGCACAGAATATATAAAAATTTGCTTCTAAGATATGAAATTGATGGATAACTAATAAGGCATTCATTTCTAGATGAACTCACAGCCATATTTTATGCATCTTGTAGGAATCTAATTAATCCTAGAACAAAAACGTCTATTATTTTTAAAAATACTATCACAAACGTATGCGATATATACTATAACAAGTTTAATTGTTGGATATTGAACTGTCATACGGTTAGCATAAACTAGTCTTATTTAAATTCCCAAATTAGATGCTTGTTTAAATAATAATTAAAGAATAACAAAAAAAATAAACTTGTTGGAAAACACGTTTCACAAAAACTTTTACCAAAAAATTCAAATAAAATTGTTAAACAAGTATAAGTATATAATAACGTGATATTTTCACTTGAATTTTATGTTTTTATTTAATAAACTGCAGCAGAGGAATATCGTGCTTTATCTTTATTGTCAAAAACATTAAGATCTATTTTCCATTTGCTCATTTTCGCTTTGTTTTTAATTTAGGTGTGATGCAACCTAACGTATTCGTTTCTTCCATGTGTTTAGCGCTAATTAAATTTATATTTTTTTTTTCTTTATTTTTGTTTTGTTTATGTTTATTTCGTTATTAATATATTAATAAACAAATAAAAATAGAAATAAAAAAAAAAGAAAATACAATACAATGAATAATAAAGTGCGTATCATTTATTCGTTGTTATTATTTAAATATTGTCGTTCTGTTCCTCTATTCTTATCTTATGCAAGTTTTTTTTAAAAAAAAAAAAAAATCTCAAATTTTTATATACCTTAAGTTTTCTAAATAAAATTAATTTGGTAAAATTACGCTAACAAGTAACATTACAGCAATTAATGACGTGATAATAATTCGATCGAAGTTCAACATTTAAATGACCTAAGAATAATAATATTTATTCCGATAATTTCACGATATTATCGAGCACATTTAAGCTCTGTCAAATCTAAACTTAATAATAGAACATTCATGTGAAATAAATTATAATTTCCATTTATATTACACGAGTATGAATGAGTCTCTAACAAAGACAGACTGGTTTCTCGTGGTTCCCCGAAAAAGATCAGGGTCCATTCACGAAATCAATCTTTATTGTTTTGGATGATAGGAAGAGTACGCTAAGCACATACATATTGAGTAAAATGTAAATAAATAATCAATACGTTGATCTATGCAATCTATTACGGAAGTGCAATATTCAATTTTTTAAATGATTATCTACTTCTACAACTTAAGTAATCAAAGCTATCTGCAAAAAAATAAACTTCAAAAGCAATTTTATATTTTATATTATAATTACTAAACTAGACAGGAAAATAAATGTTTATATACATTTAAACTTGACGTTCTTATCTCTGTCTGATGCTCTGTGATCCATGTACATTGTACATCATTATACAATGTACATGTTTTATATTTGACGTGGATAAAAAGTATTCTCCTAAATGAAAAACAAAGCCAGTATATAACAAATATTCATGGAAAGTAGCAATAATGGTCCCGTAATTGCTTTATTTTTATCGATAGATTTTACAAAAAGAAATAAAAAAAAATTCTAACAATAACCGAACTCATCTTTTCATATAATTTAAATTATTATTTGGAGCCATTACATCATAATATTTTCAAGATAGTTTAATAGTGTTAGTTAGCTCTAAATAATAAATAAAGCGAAACAGGTCTAATCTAAAAAATTTAAAAATCAATACAATTGTTGATATTTTAATAATATACAAATTATTAATACATTAACTGTGTAGTCGATTGTTTTTCGTTTTACATCATGTTAGAACTGAAAATATATGTGCTTACGTAATTCAAGACAATATCCAATTACAAACACATTATAAAAATAACAAACAGAAATAAGTAGTTACCTATACTATAGGCTATAGGTATAAAGAAAATATACTTTTAATAATTCATAACATATGTTTGAAAATATGACAAGTTCGAATTTTCATGTATGGATTGGATATATTATTACTTATACATCAGTATGTCTGGATGGCATTGGTGACATATGTATTATCAATTTTTTTTTTTTTTTTTATCAACTATTTAAAGACTTAAGATGAATTCCAATTTAGTACAAATCATAAAACTTCATAGATTTCTCACAGGTCAATAATAAATTTTAGTATTATTACAAATGATTGTGGGTGGATTTGATTTTTTTTTATGCTTTTGGTATTTTGTGATACTTACACATGATCCATATATATAGGTATATCTTCATTTTAAACAAAAGTTAAAACGTCAGAAATTATTTTTATTGCTTAAATTTACATTACGTTTCTGCCGGTTAGTGTCATTATGGCACTGCCATATTTCATAAATAATGAACTGCTAAGTAATATGTAGAATGTGTTAAGTTCAATACGAAAACCAATTTTATAGTTTAATATTGATCAGAAGTGATAGCCTATGGCTTAACCATTCGTCACTATTAATATTTGATGAATATGTACTTTCGTTACTATAGATACAACGAATAAAAAACTCATATTTCAGAATCGAAAGAAATAATTATATAAAATAGTTCTTTTTTTTTTCATGTAATTACTCTTCTAGTCAGCTAGGTAAAATTCATTGGCTCTCATCTCTGGTGAACATCCCGAAAACATTAACATATCCTAAGTAACTGATAACTTAATACAAAAAAAAAACGATTCTCTTTTTGAAACAGTTGTTTCTGAAACAGCACGTTTTAATCATAAATGCTTTCAATAAGCTTTAAAATCAATAAAATAACAAAAGAAAAAAATATCAACAATAAAAAAAAAAATCCAAAACCAGACACATTAAGAAAACACGGAAAAAAACACATAATAACTTTTTTTTTCTTTATTAAATGTTAAAACAATTAAAATATTAAAATAAAAGACAGAATCGGTTAATGGTAAATATATTCAACTGGGATGATATTTTGTTATGGTAATTTCAATTAAATGTCACATTAGGGATCAAATTATAAAATACATCACATGTTTTCAAGGTAACTCCTTTATTATTAATGAATTTTTATTCTGTATTTTTTTTTTTTGTTGAATATAAATACACAACCCATAGATTTAATATTGCGATTACCTATTTAAATATTTTCATTTACAGTACTGCCGTATGGTTTAGTTTAAACAATAGAGAATATGTGAATTAATAATATAAGTGAACTAAACAAATTTCCATATATTGTGTTCACTTCACTACACGAAACAAAAAGAAAAAAAGAAAAAAAAATAGAAAAAGAAAAAGTGATATGCAAATTCATTCTGAATGTAGCATTCAAAAGAAAATGAACCAAACGGTTCTAGTTTCTCGGTTTTTTTTTCTTCATATCTGCGTTTCGATAGGTTTTCTAATATGAAAACAGTGATTAAAACTAAACTAATCGACATCGAAATTGTGAAAATTTATTTATTAAATAAATTTTATTGTATTTAAAATCAATTCACGTTTTCTTCTTCTTCGCATCTTCAAATAGAAAAATTATTTAATAAATATATGTTAACAATAAATCAAAATTTTAAATTTAAAAAAAAACCAATTCACATTTAAAACGATAAACCGAAAAACACATTAAATCATTTACAAATACTCAACTATCAAGTCTGATATCAAATTGTGTAATAACATTGAAATAAAATATTTTATTATTTCGTAAAAAAATAAATAAATAAATAAATAAAAGAAAGAAATAAAAATAAAAAATATGTTGTGTATTTATTTCAATAATTTTTTTATATATTTTCATTCAACATATTGTGACATTTCAAATGTATTTTGTGTAAGTGTTATTAAAAAATAATTATGACCATTTTATTTTTCTCTTCAATTTGTCATTTTAAAAATACGACAACATTTAACATGAATTATGGAAAATTGTGGTAGTAGGTGTGGTTGTGGTTGTGGTAGTGGTAATGATGAAATGATAGAGAAGAATGTATGATGTATGAAAATAAAATCAAGAGTGCGACTGGAGCCGTATAAAATAATATAGATTAAAAATAAAAATAAGAAATGGAAATTATAATGTTATTTACTTTATTCATCTTCTGTTTTTTTTTTTGTTTTTTTTTGTTCTGAAATTAAAAGCCATACAAGATAAAATGATTACTAGAAAAAAGATAAAATCGGCATTTTCAATTTTAATGGTGCTGCTGATTTAATCAAAACTTTAGTAATAAATTCATCTGCGTAGTTAATTAATTTAATTAAAAGGTTCTTTCGTGTTATTACAATATTTTGACATTTTATTTTTATACTCTTTATTATTCGATTATTAACCAAGCTGAAAAAAAAAATTGGATAAATAAAAATAGATTGGTATTTACGCTATATGTTTATGAGATATTAATTAATAACAGCTCCATTTACATCAATTCAGTTAATTTTTTTACTCCCCAATTTCGATTATCTATATTTGTATTTTGTAAATGATGAATATAATAATTTTTCTATTTTTTTTTTAATTATTTCTTTATAGATCGATATAAGCGACATGGAGTCATCTGGAACAACAATTGAAGAGCAAAAATTAATGACCGAACCCAAATATCGGGTGTATATGTCAAATATTGATAAAGCACTGAAAAATTTTGAATATTCAAGTGAATGGGCTGATCTGATATCAGCACTAGGAAAACTAACAAAGGTAAACTAATTTTGATAAATTGAATAAAATAAGAACTAAGACATTTCATATTATAATAATAATAATTGAAGTTTTCTTCCATTTAAAAAATAATATATTAAAATATTAATAATAAGTTTCCGGTATATTATTGAGTCTCTATTTGACGCCATTTATTTATGAATTGCACACTACAACACTTGTTAAATGACCATTGGTTTTCCACTGTTTTCGAATTGTGACAACACATCGTTAATAAAAAAAAAATGAAAATATTAAAAAAATATCAATATATCGACTAAATTATGGCAAATAGCAGAGCTCAGACAGGAAATAAAATTCATTGAAAACTCTTCGTTAGTTTTCGCGATTTATTTTTGATTTATACTTTTTCCCATTTTGCCGATTGATATCATGTTGTAAGGCTTACCTATGTGGTAGCTCTACATGATTGCGTGCTAAAAATGTGATATACATTTTTTTTTTTTTGTATAAATATTTTATTGTATTGTTTTTTTTTTCATCGTTTATTTTCATTTACTTAACTATGAGTAACATGCGAAATATTTAATATTTTAATCATCGTATAGACATGGAACTGATAATAGCATTTTTATCCATAAAACAAATACCAACAAATAATAAGCTGTGTGTTGGTATCTTTTATTTTATAATAAAACCACATATAAAACACACCAAATATTTCATAAACTAGAATCTAATTTTTATCAGTGTTTGGTGTTGCTAAATCTCTTAATAGAAACACAATGTGTTTAACAACTTTCTTGCCATTGACTAAATGCACAATATATATTATATGAAAAAATAAAAAGTTTATATTTCAGGGTGATGATATTTATTATTATTCATTGTCGAAAAAAAATCAATTAAGCAAAATTTGGAGTCCATTTGATCAAATAGTAGTTACCGTGCACTTTTGGGTGAAAGTTTCGATTGTTTAATTAGAAAAGCGAGACATAAAAAAAAAACGAGAAAATTAAAAAACTAAAGAACTAAAAATTGTTTTTTTTGACAACGAAAAAAACAAAAAAAATAAATAAATAAAATAATAATAAAAAAAAAAAAATTGAAACCATAAGTTAGTCCAATGGGCTTCAAATTTTTGATGCTTTATTATTTTTCGAAAAGAAATAATTTGTATATCCATCACACTGATACGACTTCTTGGTTTTTTGAGTCACCCTATTGTGAATATTATATATTTCTTATCAATAAAATTAAATAAAGGGGAAGTTTTGAGCATACAAAGCATTTGAAATTTAAACAAACATAAATACAAAGGAAAATAAAATAAAAACAATTATGTATTGAGTGAATCCGAATATTTGTTTAGAAATATCTTTTCCCGTGAATAACGAACAATAGATAAAACAGAATAAAGTCAATAATTATCTTTCCAATCATATGATTATAATTAGACAATTAAATGATGAGTTATGAACTCATTCAGTTGCTAATGTTGATTTTTGATTTTATGTGAATTTTACTGCTGTTTGTAATTAATTGTAAATTTTACTTTTATTTGATTCGACGTCAGTGTGCTTCAAATATAGATGAATTTGAACTGAAGAAAGATCATTTCACTGGCGCTGAGCCATAAAAAAGTAATAATAATAATTAAAACATAGTGTTTTTTTTTTAAATTTAAAAGTCAGACAGATCTAATTGGATAGTGGCCCAACATGACATGCTTTGGACTTTTCAGTGTGTATACTGTATAGACTTCGTTTTTGCAAAATTTTCAGTAGTTTTTTTTTTATAATCCAAACAAAAAAAAAAGCCTACGCTATATGCTATTCATGTAGCTTTTAATGTAGATTTTTATTTCTATAATTTGTATTAATAGACCCCTTTTATCAGTGTACGCATAATCGTTTGTTGATAGAAAATTCAATGATATTTGAATAATAATTTTTAATATTACTGAATTGTATTGAAATTAATACTCGTTTAAAAAAATATGTATAAAAAAAACAGAATATTACTTTATTTCATTTTATGACTAACGACCAATATATGATAAATTTTCAAATGTAAAAATGTGTTTATGCAAAAGCTCTGATAAAAAAAATTTGTTCGTTTGAAACGAGCTATTTTAATAAATGAATCATAAATTTTAACGTTATTAAAATAACAATACTATTTATCAATATCAATTATCAGACTTTATAATTTTCGGATACTTACTCTATTAACTATTGCGCATGATTTAACAATAACGTAAATAGAAATAATTATTAATCTAACCGCAATTTGTTATCAATATACTTATGAAAACGGTTCTGCTTTTTATAATGGTTACAATCAATTTTAAAATGTACACAAATATATATATAAAAAAAAAAAAAAAATTCAACAATTAAACTGCTATTTACCAAGCCCACTAAAATAAACTAAATACAAATATTATGTTTTCAAACTTTTGATAAGAATTTAGAATGTACGTTCTTTTTTTTATTATTATTATTATTGGTTACACAATATAATATAATTTTTTTTATACATACTTGATTTCCTTTAATGTTAATGTTAGAAATTCTAATTGCTAAACCAAACTGGTGTAAAATGAAATTGTTCTTTACAATTTTTTATTTATTTATAAATACATATTTTTTTTCAGACAGAATTTTAGTAAATTCTATTTATAAAATTATTAATACCAAATATTTCCAGTAGACGATATACAGGCATACCCGAAAAAAAAATAAACCTAATTCAAACTTTAAGTAGAACATTAATTTTATTTAATTTGTTAGCATATCATAAAAGTTTCACTGGTTATTTAATGATTGAATATTTTAATGTAAATATTAAATTAATGCGAGGATATCATAGAAATCATAAAAATCGAATCTTTTGCAAGTTCAAACATCAGCGATAAGAATGACACAGACTAAATAATGTAACATATAAAGTAACATTTTGATTTAATTTAATCAGTGTTAATGAAATTGAACCAATTTACTATTTACGTATCATTTTCCCATTTCGTTTTTTTTCTCTGCATAATTTAATTTTTCAATTGAATTAAATAAATTAATAGCACCCCAATTTTATTGATAATTTAATTAGTAATGATAATAATAATTTAATGAATGATTCGTAATTTTCATGAAGTCACTAGGAATATTATTAACGAAGTTTTACTATATATTTTTTTAATATTTTTTTAATATTTTTTCAATTTTTTTTAGCATATTATATATTTTTGACATAGTACATATTGCATTTAAAGACAGGTTAAAAAGACATAATGACATTGAATTCGACCTACAAAATTCGATATCTAAAGTACTCGCACAAGTTTAATGCGAAAACATTGAATTCTATCACAGTTGAAGTTTTGTATGGATTATGGCCTATCTAACTTAATTTCTATGTAATAAGTTAAGAGTTCCTACGCAATTTCGAACATATGCCAAAAGCTGATGGAAAGAAAATTCAATATTGTTTATTGATTTGGAAAAAAAAAATGGGGAAAGTAAAATACTGAGCTTTATATAATCTTCTATATTAAATTCCTATAAATGATAGGTAAAATGGGTATGTCGGTTGAAAATATTTAAAAATTTGATAGGAATGGTATGATAAAATTTCTTATTTGAAAAACGAAAATACTTTTCACAGGAAATTTATTTTTGCTATTTTGGGTAAGTTTTCCAGTAATTTCTAAGAATTTCCAAGTAAAATTTCAATAGAGGGCGGTTAGTATATTTATCAAAATTACTTAAAAAACATCAATTCATTTTCTATGATAGGCAAACTTTAAAAACCAGATTCCCTTCTTTTTTTTCTTTTTGTAGACCTAGTGCAGGTTATAGTTGCGAGGTGTCAATAATTCAAATAGAACTTGTTTATTTTTTTATTTTATTTTTATAAATACAAATTATTGAGGTCATATAACATGTTATTTTGGTTATTTAATAGCTTGACTACAATTACTTTTCGTTTTGCTTCATGCCGTTTTGTATTGGTTTGGTAGCAAATCAATTATACACAAATGATGCACGCTGTGCAAAAAGAGATTATTTTCATTTTTTTTTTTTTCATTATTTAACAATCCAATTAATAATTTATTAAATACTATTCAGCTGTTAAAAAATGTATTTAATAATTTTTTTACTAGAAATTTTTTTTAAATATAATATTCAAGAACAAAAATGTTTTTTTTTTTTTAACAAAGCGGCGCTAATCAATAATAGAAAATATTATTAGGCGCTTTCGCGAATCGATTAAAGTGATTCCAAGTGATCCTAACTTACCTCATTCGTAATACGAAATTAATAAAAAATCGCGAAAGTGCAAAGGATCATTTAGTGCAAGTTGAAATAGGAAAAAGAAATCCGGAAAAATATTTCCAGACATATTATTGATAAACACGTTGAACAAATATTTTTCGAAATATATCAATCTTCATTCTTAAATTACTTTTGGGATGATCGAGAACAAAAAATTGAACCAAAATCATATGGAATCACTTGAAATCAAATAGTGATGAGATTTGTGGAAATTTTAGATACTCATATTCATTAGCATTTATTAAAAAAATAACAAAAAAACATGCAACTCTGTCAAAAAAAAAATTATTTCATATTTTGGTCACTGCACGTTGCATAAATATAGTACAACAAAATTAGTTAGCACCTAAATTTTGAGTGAATCTTACAACAATAAATAAGCACTCAAATAAAAATTGTTTATAATTATCTAATACTTTGAAAATAAATAAATAAAATATCGATAACGAACTATTTACGGATACTAAATTTAGCGCTTTTATGAAGTTGATGTAAAATAAAATCTAAAAATAGTAAAACACTTACAATTACCCAATCAATCTAATCAATATTTGAATGGACTAAATTAGTTTTGTGCTTAATGATTATATTATTTATTTATTTTTAGTATTTATTTGAAAAAAGCTTTAATCTATTTCAATCTTTTGATTTTCAGGCAATATGTCACAATACACAATATCAAATAATTCCACGACGAATAAAAATTTCAAAACGATTAGCCCAATGTATGCATCCGGCATTACCATCCGGTGTGCATTTAAAAGCTTTAGAAACATACGATGTGATATTTTCCAAAACTGGACCAGAGCGATTAGCAACCGAATTATTTATTTATAGGTAAGCTGAGAATAGTGTTTTTCATAAAGTATGTATTACGTTAAATGACAAAAAAAACATTTTTTTTTCTGTTTTTCAGCTCTGGATTATTTCCATTGTTAGGATATGCTGCAATGAACATAAGACCAATATTACTTGGAATATACGAAAAATATTTTGTACCATTAGGTGAACGATTACGTCCAGCATTAAGTGGATTCTTAAGTGGTGTACTGCCTGGTTATGAATCTGGTTTAGATTATTTTGATCGTACCAATTCATTATTAAATCAAGTGTGCACAGCAGTGAATCCATCATATTTTTATACTTGTTTATGGGAATGTGTTGCAACAAATGCATCAATTCGATTGCCGGCTGTTTCTTACCTACTTGATCATTTCAATAAACGTTTAATTATGCAAGAACAAATGAATATCATGGGAAAGAATCATGATGTTTTGGTAAATGCTTCTTAGAATATCTTTTTAATTTGTATTAACTTTCAAATTACTTATTGTTTTTCTCTTAACTTTTCTGTTTTTTTTTTTTTTTAGATGGCTGGTCTCTGTGCATGTCTAAACGATCCAGTGATTTTGGTTCAACGAAATACATTAGAATTTTTACTACTTGGATTTCCTTTACATACTACGTTACTATCAAAAAATGATTTTATTAAATTAGTGACAAATGGTCTGAATACAATTTTACGTCGCGACATGTCGTTAAATCGTCGACTATATTCTTGGCTACTTGGAAGTGAAGTTACAAGTCGATCACTGCCACCCGCCTCCTCGACAACTGAAAATGCATCTGATAATCAACTACCAAATAATCAACAATCAGCAACATCTCAATCATATTTCGATCAATATTCCAAGCAGGTCTTAATCAAAGCAATAAAATGTACATTAAAAATTAGTCTTCAATATAATCCGGTTGATTTGAAACCATATCGAATTCTTGTGTCACTATTGGATAAAGTCGAAATTGGTCCGGCTGTTTTAGATCATGTATTATGTGATGTTATTCGTACAATGTCTCTATCGCATGGAAATGTAGAAGTTATCAAATCGGCTAATTTATTATTTGCAACATTTGATCCTTCGTATATTTGGAATTTTATGACGCAGCTATATGAAAAATCATGTAAAGATGTGAGTAATTTATTTATTAACTTTACTGGGTGAACAGAATTTTAAATATTGTAATTTTGAACATTTTAATTAATTTGCATCATATTTTAGGCAACCGAACCGAAAAAAAATTCAACTAATCAACAATGCGACCCCAATAATACTGCTAAGATGACAACTCCGAAACAACTAAAAGGAATATCACAAGTTGATTCGGGTGGACCGAGTCTTAGTGAAGTGTGTCATTTAACGGAATATTTACTTGAAACAATTTCATTAGAAATGTATAATGAAACTACTAGAGTTTATTTACCACGAGTGTTTTTATCAATAACACAAATGCTAACAATTTATTCGGACAGTCTCACTTATGATGAGGTGACAGCTTCCCTAAAATTATGCATGAAAATCGTGTCAAGAGTACAACCAATGATCACGTAAGTTATATTTTAAACATTGCTTTTTTTTTTATTTAATTGTTTAAAATGCGAAACATTTATTTTCTTTCCAACAGTCCCGCAAAAATGTCACATAAAAATAAGCGATCGGATTCGGATGATGCATCAAAACTATCTGGTTTTCTAGAAGGAGCATCTTTAGAAAAGAGTAAATCAGATTCAAAAATTAATCAGAACGCCCTTGACGATGAACCCATACGAAGGTCAAATTCTAACCACAATATGGTTAAACGCAGCCCGAAAAAGACAAAAAAATCAAAATCATATTCAAAGCTACTAGAATTGGATAGGGAACTTAGTCCCGATGATACAGGCCAAGTAATTCCATCAGCAATATCAACACCAGAATTAGATGTGCAAAATAATGCAAAAAAATCTAAATCAAAACGTTTTTCGCCAAGCATGAAACTGAAAAATTTCCGTGGTAAAAATTCTAAAATTGAAGAAAATAAATTCGAATCATCTGGGACAGAAATTGAAGCTGAAGAAGCAAAGCCACCTAGCAATGAACTATCATTGAATTTAATGAATCCTATGATCGAAACAACAATTCAAGAGTATTCAATTTTAGAGAAATGCATTAAGCAATACGAAATATTTTTTCAAGTTTATCTGTCACAACAAGTTCTTGCTGTAAACATTCCACCCAGTAAATCACCGGCATGTTCAGTCACAGTAAATATTATCAGTAATGATCAGAAGGTGTCTATAGATAGTAATGTTTCCTCATCGCTGAATAGTGGTGAATGTAGTGAAGCTGCCGGTTTCGATGCCAACGACGAAATAATCGAAGACGAATGCATTGAACGCATTTTACAAATTGATAATATGTTCGAAACCTTAAAAATAACCGAACCCAGCAGAACAATTCATTTAGAAAATTTACTAAAAAAAACAATATCACCAACAGTGAAAATCGATTCGAATGATGAAAGCAGTGATAATGATTACAAAGACTGTTTATCAGATAATGAAAAATGGGAATCCACTATGAAAAATTGTAAGACATATGACAATGAAACTGAGAAAATGGTCCATCGTTTAATGAATATAAAATTATGTGATTCATTAAGAACTTCAGTTAAATTTGCAGCAAATTTATTAGTTGAAATGTCAACATTTCCTAACTATAATCAAAATTTAATTGTTGATGCAAGTGGTAAGTTAAAACATAATTAAAAAATGGTCTACATTCATAAATTTTAAAAATTCGGCTACCTGAAAAAACTAAAAAAATATATAGAAAATAGTGTAGATGTTTTAAAATTTCAGCATAAAATTTATTCTTAAAAGCCTTATTTTTAATTTAATTATTTTATTTCAAATGTATATTCAGATTTTCGCATACCATCATGGTTAAAAGTATTAACTTTAATATCCTGTTATATGAAAACTGATAAAGAACTACAAATTGCTGCGATTTCCACATTGTTTGATTTGATAAGGTAAGTTTAATCTTTATGGGCTAATAATAAATATTATCAAGAATAACGAAACTTTCAAATTTATATTTAATTACAGTTTATTAAAATCCCAATTGGAGCATTCAACAAATCCAGGTGTTACATTCGTTGTGATGTTACCATTATTAAAATTCGGACATGTTACCTATTTAGAAACAAAAACCAGAGTTATTCAGGTATTACATACATATCTACTATTTCTAAAATTATATTGAAATTAATATAATACTTATAATTTTTATATTCAAAGGTAATAACTTCGTCTCTTTGGGATAATTTAAGTGATCATACAAGGGATCCAAATCAAATAACATCACTGCTGTATGAATTACACAATTGTCTAGAGAGTGGTATTGTTGAAACAGTGATCGGTTATCGAATAGCAAATGCTCATATTGAATGGTCAGACGTTGAATATGCTAATGAGAAAAATGCATGTAACACAATGGATAGCATGAGCAAATCAACTATTCTTAATTTGTTGCCACCAAAACCAAATCGTCTCGTTACTTATAAACAATATCGTTTAACCGATATGAAAATAATGTGCACACCACCTATTCATACACAGTTTGATTGTAATGAATATTTGTCAGAGAGTGAAGCGGTACGTTTTAAAAAGTTTGAATTACTTTGGGATCATGGTCGTGATGGGCAAACGGCAACAAAAGGTTTCGATGTAACGGTTTTAAAGATGTTTGATAGTTTATCGTTACCGTATCACGTATCGTTGCGAACATTTGTTGCAAAATGGTTACAAGAGTCATTGTTGCGTGGTGATTTATGTCGATTGATTAGCCCACTGTTAAAGATTTTATTAGCCACGAATACAAAACGTATCAGCGTTGTACATGCACATCTTATAAAACGTGATGGCTATGGTAGTCAAAGTGATTCAGTACAAGAACGAAGCGATGGAACTGATGGAGAACCCATTGCTGAAAAAGATGTTTATGCAATTAGTTCCGAAGATGGAAATATTAAATATCATATGGAAATGACAAGAAATAAAAAACGTAGTCCAATACGATCTTTGCAAAAAAAATTTTTTGGTGTGACAATTGGTAGCAAAAATAAAACATCCAATTATATTAGTGAAAAGATGATGTCATCACCTTCAGCATCCGATGCAAAGTAAGTACTATAGGGCTTAGTAAACTTTTATTATGTATTGCTAAAATTTCTATTCTATCGTTTATAGTATTTCGTTAATTGTTAATCCAATGGATAATTCCTCCGATGTTGATGCCGCCGATTCGGAGAATTGCTCATTAAGTAGCAGCTTACCAGCTAAAATTGGAAGTGGTGGTGACGATGCCCATTCAGTTACAGCTTCTGCGCCGGCATTGCAACAAACCACAAATAATAGTTTATTAAAAGAAGAATATTATTCATCATGTGAAGATGAAACAGATGAAAGTTACAGTGATACAGAGTCCGAATTACGCGAAGAAAGTTTGGAAAAAGATGCGTCCCATTCCTCTAATAATAATATAAAACGATTTTCGGGTGATTGTGATCATGTTTCAGATATTTTAACAGAACATGATCGCACGAAAAACCGTAAGACGTATCAAGTAACTAAAGGTCGTGCTGGCGTAATTGAAAAACTTGAAATGTCATTAACAGGTGTAAGTGAAGGAATCCATATTCGTTTGGAGGAATCAACACCAGCTGAAGACTATTTCTGTAGCACAACATCAAGTGATGCAGTTATTGAAACATATATTAATGATTTAATTAATCAAGTTGAAAAATGTGATGATGTTCGTGAGGATGACGACGAGGTTGATGACGATGATGAAGATTATGATAATGACGCATCATTTGTTCGGCAGCAACGTAAACACCAACGCAATCAAAAGCAAAGTTCATCGTCTCCAAAGCATGCCGACATCAATATTTCCAAAAGCAAGAAAAGACTAAGTGCGACATCAAAGACCTCCAGCGATAGTACAACAAGTAATTTTAGTCGTGAAAATCATAGTGGAATTGGTAGCACTGGTGGTGTGGCGGGTGGATTTGATAGTGATCATGATATTGATGATAAAAGTCAACATGAGAATAGTTTCGATAGCAGTCGTGGCATTCTGTCGAATAAGTCAACCACAGTTGAAAAGAAATTATCGACTGTCAATGATAAACGCAGCTCTGTAACTAATGATGAGGAAATTAAAGCAAAACCACAAACACCACCAACACAACAACCTAATCTTAATTGGAGTAAAGCTCAGGAAACAATCGAATTAAGCAAACGGAATGTAGAAATATTAAGGCAAAATGCGGCCTTACAAGGAAATACAAAATTATTGAAACGAAAAATTTCTGATGATAATAAACGGCATATTGATCGTTTACATCCATTTCATACGCATATATTATTGTATTACGGTGTCTACGACACTGAACAAGTTTTATATACATTTCAAACGTTACGAAATATAATAGCTTGTGACTGCAGAACATTTTTATGTTTGTCGACAACAACATCTATTTCAAATAGTCCAATAAAACAACAGCTAGTCAGGTAATGATTATTATTTTTCTTTTTCTTTTACGTAAATTAAAAATAATACTGATAAGTGGAAATTCAACAGTATTGCTTGCTTTTTAAATACTAATAGTTTTTTCATTTGCAGACATCGAAAAAGTATATTTGGAAAAGGTTTTGCGGGTACCATAATTAATACAGAATTTAGTCATGCATACAGAGGCTGTATGTATTTGGAAGTATTGGTGACCGTTTGTTTATATTATGCTCGTAGTTTTTTCCAAAAAGAATGCATTGAAATGAATAAACTACCAACATCGGACGATATTAATGGAAATTGTAAGATTCAATTAGCCAGTATTGAATTGTTAACAATGTTGTGCACAGAAATGATTGGAATTGTTAAGGATATGGGCAAAGGATTAGCATGTTATATCGGTGATTTGATGGCTAAGTGTAAATTGCAAAAGGTAAACTAAATTTATTTATATTAAATACGCATATACATATAATGATAATCGCATTAATATTAATTATTGTGTATTCATTCATTCATTATGATTATTGATTCATGACCTTTATTACTTTTTTATTTTTATAATTAATCTCTTTCAGATAATTCTCCATTGCATTATATCGTCCGTTCATTCATTCAACACCAAATTTGATTTATCGTTTACTGAACAAATAATTGCATTTAATGAGCTAAGCGATGAAAAACTTCATGCAGAAGCAATTCAACTGCAACTTTTACGTTTGTTGTTAAGCGTTATTAAACTAGAATTTGAAGTAACAAATCAGAAAGGCGATGAAAGTGGACCACCAGTTGGTATTGGAACTAATGTTAGTGGTAGCATGGCCAACGTAAATAAAAATGTTTCGCAAGTTCTTCCATTTATTAACGAAGGGAACTCTAATTCGCCAACACTTTTAGCGCCAACTACTCCTACAAATGTTAAATATTTACCGAACTGTCCAATAAGTCAACAACCGATGTTTTTATCAGCTGTATTAAAAGCATTGCAAGCAAATCACTTGCGCCATTTGCATCAAAATTGGACTGGATTAATAACATCATCGTTGAATTGTTTTACTTTTGGTAGTTTAACAAACATTGTGATTAGTGTGGTTCATCAGATTTGCGCTAATATTGATAAAATTTCGCGTGGTATAAAAACGGTTCATATTTCTCCAGATTATGCTGTTTCCCAGCTTGAAGCTGTCACTGTGCTCTGTCATTATTGTCTGCTGGATACTACCCAACAAACATCATTAACACATCTTTTTAATCAAGCTTATCCTCAGACGAGTGCTGCTGCACAAAGTTCAAATACAGGACAATTGCTTAATAATATTGTACATGCAATTCTCTCGTCACCACAGTCACATGAAAATCAAACACGCACTGCACAAATATTAGCTGCACGAAATGCAGTTCTGAGCCATTTGCCAGTAATCGTGGCAAGTGTTGCTCGTTTGTGGGATACGGAATTGGGTCAAACGCGACAAGTCAAACAGCAGCTTTTAGAATTTTTAAGTCCTGTCTCGTTACACCATGGAACCAATTTCCTTGCCGCTGTTGCTGTAACATGGCAAGAGCGAGGAGATGTAAGTCGAAGAGATTCAGGTGGAACGGCACCATCTACCGCCTCTGATAGCATGAGCATTGTATCTGATACATCATCCCGTAAAAACTCATTAAATGAATTTTCAAACAGTAATTGCAAGTCACTGCCTCAAGCATGCACTGAACAATTTAGTTTGGTAAAATTAGTGTCAAGCATTCGAGTTATGCCAATGGATTCGTTTGTTCAAACATTACATCAGGTTGTTAAATCGCCGCCCAATATTCATCATCCACCAGTTGGTTTAAGCATTGAAGTTAGCGCATTAGAATTATTTTATTTTTATATGAAAAGTGCATCGGCACCACAATTAGGAGATTGCTGGAGTTCCTTATTGGCACTTTTACGAGACGGTATTTCACTTCAGCCGCCCGCACAATTTGTTATATTGGCTATTTTAAGTGAATTTGTACAACGATGTCCGCAAATGCCATTTCAAGATAAAAAAGATTTACGTGATTTACATGATGTAACATCACGTTTAGTTGAGGCACTATCAAATGTAGCTGGAGCTTGTTTGGAACAAACTACATGGCTACGTCGTAATTTAGCCGTTAAAGAAGATCTACCTCATCATTCATTTGCGGATAGTAGTGGTTCCGTACGAGATGCTGCAACTTCACAAAATACTAGCATTCAACAGTATTCGGTACAGGCACAATCAGTTATGGCCGCTGTATTGGCAAGTTTATTGGATGTTGCTTATGGATCACAGGAAAAAGATAAAGTTGTTACTATCATTACAACGTTAATGTACAATATAACACCTTATTTGAAAAATCATACTGTTCGAAATATTCCATCATTTTATGCCTGTTCAAATTTGCTGGCAAATTTAAGCGGCTATCAGGTAAGCACTTTGTAACAACCATAATAATGATAATAAATAAAATAAATATAATTATACTATAGATTTTTATCTATTAACATCAGTAGGTAATTCATTTTATTTATTTTTTTTATTTCTTTTGGTTAGTACACACGCAAAGCATGGCGTAAAGATATGCTTGATCTTCTATTAGACGCAGCATTCTTTCAAATGGACATTTCTTGTTTACCATTTTGGAAATCAATATTAGACAGCCTAATGACCTATGATAATACTACATTTCGTGAATTAATGGGACGTGTTTCACTGACACAAACTGGTGGTTTGAATATTTTTGTTTCTCGAGATCAAGAATATGAACAGCGTGCAGTCCTATTGAAACGGCTAGCCTTTGTTATATTCTGCAGTGAATTGGATCAATATCATAAATATATGCCTGAAATTCAGGGTAATTTTCATTTGCATAAATCGCATTTTTACTCGTAAAAAAATATATGATATTCTTGTTTATTTTACAGAACAATTAGCCAATAGCCTAAGACTTCCATCAGTTGTTCCATCTGTACAGGCAGCAGTATTTTTATGTTTTCGTGTTTTGTTATTAAGAATGTCACCTGATCATGTGACATCATTGTGGCCAACAATAATCGCTGAAATGGTTCAAGTATTTTTGGCTATTGAACAAGAGCTTAAGGGCGACAGTGAAGAGTTTAGGTATGTTTGTCTACTCGTATATTAAATATTATTATTTTTTTATTTTTTTTGTGGATTTTGTTTGTTGCTTTGCGTTGATTTCGAAACAAAACAAAAAATGTACCTTGTCTGTCTTTTTTTGTATTTTTGCGTCTTGTGTTACTCGTGAATCATTGTCACTTTGTACGTTGCGTCAACCATCATTTAAATTAATAGGACACAATCGAGGTAAGAAAATTAAATTATAATATTTTAGTAGGTTGATTTCGTAGTTCTAGAAAATTTAACTCATTAGTTTGAAACGCATTAAAAACTAAATAATAATTTAGATTAATATTTTATAAAATAATTAATAATTTTTAGGAAAGTTTAAATAAATAATATCAGTTGTTAATAAGTTTTTTCTTTTTATACCACAGTCAACAGATGCGTTTAATAGCTGGCATGGATACACCGTGGGCAAACCCAACAAATGGCATAATTAATCAAACACACTTTACACAATGGCGAATGGTTCAATTAGAAGCAACCAAATTATTAGAATTGGGTTGTGTTTTACCGGCAACTAATCTCCCACATTTTCAAATGTACCGTTGGGCATTTGTAGGCAGTCAATATGATTGTTGCAGTGGCAGTGATATAAATGGACATTCAACGGCAACTGAAAATAATTTAGTATCACCCACATCGTCATTTTTCATACCACACGTACGCCGAATTGCAAGACTAATGGATTTAAGATTTACTACTCATTCACCGGTAATAATTAATTAGCTTAAAATTCCAAATGAAAAAAGTTTTATCTAATCATTTTTTAATTTCAATGACAGAGACCACGATTTACAAAAGGAAAATATTTGTCATTGACATGCCAAACAATCGCAAATCTTCAAGATCTTTATGTATTTTTTGCAACATTGGGTTCAATTTGGCCATTACATGATTACGATAGTGCTGATAAAAATGTTACAGATTGTTTGGCAGAAATTGAATCGGTTCTTTCTGCTGATTTTCTAGAAAAAATGCCCTCAAATATGTCAGCAAGATGAAAAATAGCTTCAACCATTGACATCAGTTGTAATAATAATATAAATAATAATAATAATTATAAACATTCTCCGTATTATGTGTGATTTAAATTAATACCTAATTAATTAATTTAATGGAATGAGAATTTCTTGTTTTTCAAATTGTTTTTCTTTTCTTTTTTACATTTATAACTATATAATATGGAACGAACTTAGGTAAAAAAAAAAATATTCTTCCATAATAAGAGATTATAATTTACATAATTTACAGATAATAACCCAGGTTAGATAAATATTTTTTTATAAAAATTGAATTATAATATTTTTGAAAAAAATAAAAAAAATAAAGAACTAAAAAAACTAAAATTAAATTATTATAACTAAGCGTAATAAATTTGTGTAATTCAAAATGTTAATGTTAATTATAAAGAGAAAAAAAAATGCCGATATTTAATTTTTTGTAAAAATAAAAATCAATTTTCAATATGCAATATTAATCAATTCAGCTGTAAAACACACATCTAATTTGTAGTTTGTACTAGTTATATTATGGGCTTACCATAAAACATGATATTGCGTGGAACACAATTTAGAAAAAATAAATATATGTAGTTAACTCAAAAATGTCTTTTTGGCAGCATTTGCGCTTCATAGTTTTAATATTCTCAGCCTACCAAACAGAAAAAATTGCACATTTTTATAAAATTTGAAAAATATTTGTTTTATGTTTCATTATTCTGATTAATATTTTTTTCAAACCGCATTCAAGTGATATTCACTATTTATTAAAGTTAGGTATTTAATATTTATCATTGCTTAATTTGTATGGGACATTAAATTCTCTTGTGAAAAAATATTTTTTATATCCTCACAAAGTAACTATAATTTAATTCTAATGAGACAATATTATGATAAGACGGCATATTTAACTTATTTCATCTTGAAATAATACAAATAAGTGAAATACTAGGCAAATGAATATGTTAACATTATTAACTTCACTTTAGAGATATAGTTTTTTTCTTTTCTTTTTTTTTTTTAATACTTTTTGTCTTACAGACTTTATTTTTACCTACTTTTTTTGGAAAGTGGAATAGTCGACTTTTGATCCTAAATCGTAATAGACCTTAGCATTATATAATTTTTTTATAATATATATATCTGTTCCCGTACATACCTGAAATATATGAAACATTTGAATTAAAATATACTTTGTGAGGGTATTAAAAAAAAGAAACCTTGAAGATTATTTATTTAAAAAAAAAATTTTTTATCTATTTTGATTGCTGAGTTTTAATGTATTTGAGGTTCGAACAGTAAATTTACTCTCCTTTTAATTTAATTGCTTATTTCAAGGTATTACTACATAGTATACTGCATATAAACTAGCTTTATGTAACCGTCCTGTCTACTCTGAAATGCATTTAAAATATGATATATACATTATACATACAATGGTATGAAAAATTTATCCCTACAAAATAATACTTAATGATTTTTATGTTATTATTATTATATTTTTAGTTATTATAGTAACTAATGGCAATTGTTTATATTTCTTGTTTCTTGTTTTTAATTTATATAAATATTTTATGTTGTGATTTATTCTTATTTAGGTGATTTATACTATTTTTCTGAAATTCACTTCTATTTTTTTTTTTTCATTTTTTTTTAATATTGATTTAATTGTAAATATAACGATAACCTAAAAATAAAAATATGAAGAAAGATAACAACTAACATAAAAACTTCAAAAATAGTAAATTAGTGTTATTATTTTTTTTTTAACTGTTAATTATTATCTATTATTAAATGAATATATTATGAATAAAATTAAATTATAATTCTAGACTGTTATAATTTACTAATTTAGATAAACAAATATAAAAAAAAAAAAATTAAATCAAATAAAAAAATTATAATATAATAATATATCGTTCTTCTCACGTTATACTACGATTGAAAGTTTCAAGGTTCTAGAAAATTGAAGAAATGGAAATTCTAGTGAATTGAAAGTTTTAATGTATGGTGGAAGACGACTAAGAATATATAGGTAATAATTATAAATTTATAATAAATTATCAAATAAAATAAATTATTTTACTAATATATTATTCTATAATTAAATAAACAAAAAATGATTCGTTTCTTTTTCGTTTTTTTGTTGGTTTATATTACAGTATTATTCTTCTAAGTGGTCAACCAAAAATTTCTACCTCTTAATACTTTGATAAAAAAAAGGTGGCATTTCCGGTTTTTTTTATCCTTCTACCTGGAGCAGAAAACATAGTACAAACTTTATCTTCTAAATGGACCCATTTTTATATGTTTTAAAATTTTGTTTAGACATTGCTTCTCACATTTTCAACACATCACACGCTGACACATTCATAAATTATGCAACTACGATGCAACTCGCAATTGCCCATAGTTGTGCTTTACCATTATATTTTTCTTTTAATAATTTTCTTTTGAATCAATCAACTGCTACAGATAATTCTACTTGAATACATAATATTCATAATTCTTATGTAGGTACGTCTAAACCATTTAATAGCTGGAATTCGGTTTTACTCGAAGTGGATTCCTGCATAAAATTTCTACACAGTACAACAACAACATACATACAATACAACAACAACAATTTCGGTTTATTCCAGCTATTAAATGGGCCAGTTGTATATACTTTTTTTTATATTTATAATCTCTGAGAGTATAAAAGCAGAGCAAAACATTTCACCGAGCAAACTGCATGAAAGAAAAATGCCAGTTAGAAATAATTGAGATGTGACATTTCACATTTAAAAATAAAATTAATTGAAAAAAAGCCATGAACCCAGTAACAAAAAGAAAAAGACATTTTAAATTTTCAACAAAAATATATATTTTATATAAGTGAAATGCAATAAGTAAGTACCAATTTTGTTAAGTATGTTTTTTTTACATGTTTTTAATAAAGCTTTCTTTATTTATTTCATAATTTGTTTACAAATTTAAATAAAATTTCTAAATAAAATCGTAACCGATTCCGAATTGAAATCCTTTTTTCATATATTGAATATTACGATTTGAAAGCGGCTCACAATAATTGAATTCAATTCGTGCACGTTCGCCCAGTCGAAAAGCTAATCCAATTCCAAATGTACTCAGCATATCTTCAGTACTAAATGAATCCGTTTTGCCACAATTATAGAACAAGTGAATTCGAAACAAATTGGCAAATCCATGCAATCCGAAAAATGGTAATGGAGCCCAAAGATGAGCACCGCCAGCCCAATATGTATGCGATCCTGTTGCACATCCATCAACATGATCACCAGCACCAGCCATAATAAATCCTCGTAAGGTTTGTGGTCCGCCCAATATAAATAAATTACTAATTGGAACATTTGGCGACATTTTTCCTGCTGTTATAACACCAGCACGTGCACAAAATTGTGCTGATAAGCCAGCATATAAAGGTACATTTACTTCAGCATGTGTATTATTACTTAAATATGAGATGTCTCCACCAGTTAAACCACTAACTTCGTTTGTCGTTCGGAAATACACACCACGAGATGGGAATACATTGCTATCGCGTTGATCAATTGAACATATGTATCGAAAAATGGTTGCCATTCGTGGTCCACAGTATTTACGTACAAAAAATGGCACTTGTTTTGCAGTCGTTGAAATTTCTCGAACACCAACTTCATATTGGAAATGGTGATACACATGTACCGGCAGCATAAATGTACAATCGAAAATTAGACCTAAATTTTGTGTACGATATTTTGACCATGGAAATTCAGCCGAATACTTTGATAAGCTTATAGATGCTTCAGGTTTATAATCCCCCATACGTGTATGATAAAATGGTTTGGTTAGCTTGAGATTAACATCGGTTGTCTTATGATTACCATAGCTACCTTGAACACTTAAACGTTCACCACGTCCAAAAATATTGGGTGACGCTAATTCAGCTGTTATAGCCCCTTCATTTTGCCCAATCTCTGTTCCAACTTTACCAGTCAAACGTGAATGTTCGATTCCTTCAAATGTGACCTCGTAACCATTTTCAGTAGCACCAGTACCACGACTTATATCAATTCGCGCTCTTAAATTCTTAAAAATACCAAGTTCTTCTAATCGTTTTGTTGACGTGCTTACTTCGAATAGTACATCCTTAAAAGTGGTTGCGGTAAATAAATTTTTGACAGCACGATTAACATAATCATCATATGTTCGTCCCAGTCCACCAACATTAACCCGATCCACACGTGCTGAAAATATTGATAAATCAATATTTCGTTTTTTAGTTTTTGGTTGGTGGGATTGCGATTGATGTTGATGATTTTCTTTTTTTGATGATGATGAACCCATTATTTTCTCTTTTACTTCGATTTTTACAAACTATTTACCTATCTTGGTCGTTCCTCCCTTAATTTCTTATATCGATCATTTAAAAAAAAATACTTAATTCGTTTTATAAACAGTTATTTTATCGATAGATAAATTTATAACTAATTTATACTATATTATATAATATATTTACTTATAACAACTTAATATTAATATTCTTAGCACATATTTTTGGATGTTTTGTAATATTTTGACAATTTCATTAAGAAAATGTTCGCTCCATGTGCAACTGTCAAATAAAAATGACAGATCCGAATATTTGTAATCAAGCGAATTAAAAAAAATAGTGAGCTCAATAGTAATGCCAGCTGATCATAACAGGCCTATTCGGGTTTATATACAGTACGTCTCAGACAGAATGAAAAGCCCTCACATTTTCTTTTTTTCTATTTCGATTATAGAATAAGTACATTGAAATAGATACAAAAATACACTATACACAATACACAAAATTGAAAAAAAAAAAATCATTTCAGAATTAAAATATGCATGTTACGTAAATAAACTAAGAAAATGGTTAATCTCTTCACACATTAAATGTTTGTATGTTTTCTTTCGCTCGCACACATACGTTCATTATCTTAATTTTTTATACGATCTTTAAGTATAACATCTAAGACTCTATGAAATTTTAACAATGAATTTCTTCATTATATGTGAAGAGTAGTTATGGGACAGACATCCTGCACACCGAACTAATTGTTCGGTCCGGTCCGGTCATTTTTACTTTCAGGTCCGGTTCGGTGGAGTTCGGTCCGGCCGGATTTACTAAAATCCAACCGGACATTTCAAACCGAACTATTTAAGTAATGTTGAAGATATAAAACAAAATAAAAATCTGAAATTTTCAGTGGAAATGATGCATCTCGAGGATTTAAAGACGTG
Organism: Catotricha subobsoleta; assembly: GCA_011634745.2. Taxonomy (NCBI): domain Eukaryota; kingdom Metazoa; phylum Arthropoda; class Insecta; order Diptera; family Cecidomyiidae; genus Catotricha; species Catotricha subobsoleta. Next base: position 26,398 of record JAABKK020003536.1, read on the forward strand.
TCTTTGATTTGCAATTGTTTACAATATCTTTGCTTGCAATATTTGTTGTAATTTGTGTTTTTTAAATTTTTTAAAGGTTCGGTTCGGTAAAGTTCGGTTCGGCCGGACTTTAAACGTGATTGGTCGGTTTGGCCGGACTTTGAACTGCGTGGTCCGGTTGGGTGTTCGGTCCGGCCGGACTCAAGAAAACACGGTCCGTTCTACCACTAGTGAAGAGTACTTAAGATTTAAGTGAAGAGTGAACGAGAATTAAAAACAGTTGTTGGTACTTAGTTCTTTAAGCCTAAAATCAGAAGAACTTACTAGAAGATGGGCAATATGTGAAATATTCATACAAAAAACCGTTGTCAAAAATACGGCTTATTATTATTTATTTTTTTTATGTAGCTCTAACTTCTCGTAAGAACATTCGCATTTATATCGAGGCGTAAGAGATTAGAAATAAAAATTTATTATATACTATAAATTATAAATGAATATAAAAATTATTATAATAAAATTTGAAAATGATTTTGCAAATCACATCGAAGACGAATGCTGGACACAAATTTTTTTCCATCATTAACTAGTAAATCTAAATATTACTGAAAGTTTTGCTCCTATAAAAAAATAAATAGTAAATAAAATCAAGTCAGATATCAGAGCTTCTTTCGGCTACCGTAAAGCTGTAGGACGTACAACCTGTTACAGTGAAATTAATTCAAATCCAGTAATTTAAATTAAAAAATTATTAACTTAAATTTTCTATCTAACAAAAATCACAAGGACATTTAATAAATTTTCTAGATACAAGAAGATCAAATCATCTTTTTAAAACTGTAAACAAATTATATTATAAATAATAACAAAAAATATATATATATAGTTATTCATTGTGTCTTTAATTTAGTTTTTTATGTATAGTATAGAAAATTCAGAAATGAATCACAATTTACGATTATGATTTAAAATAGCATCAAAAACATGAGCAACAAGCTGCCAATTATCTTGGTACAGAGCTTAATTTTTTCAAGTATTAAATTCATTGACAAAGAAAAATAATAGTATCTTGCTTTATTTTACCTTTCAATTAATTCAATTAATCGAAAACCATCGCAGATCAATTCCAAAACCAATATATTTTCAAGAGAATTTAATTCTGTGTTCAACAGTGGATCAAAACCCTAGAAGGAGGTGTTCTATTGCTTTTCTAATATCACTATTTTATTAAAATGACCCCGAATCATTCAAATTTCATATGGTTCCACTTCCAACTTCACTAAATTGGGTCCCATGACCGAAAAATGAAATAGTTCAAAACCAAAATTATTCTGCGTCCTTTAAAATATATAAATTTTTAAATGCTTTCTAGCAAAGATTCAAAATTACTTTTGAATAATTTTTTGAGAATAAAACCTATCTATTTTTTCTTAAGATACCTTAATAAGTCCTATGCTAAATTAGGCGAGTTAAGATATAAAAAAAATCCAAAAACTTTCTACAGAAATTCCAATTTTTCTAAAGGTTCCAGAATTTTATTTTGGATTTTTTATGTCCTTCAGACTAAAAATGATAAATAAATAATAAATAAT
>JAABKK020003547.1:0-27959 GCA_011634745.2 Catotricha subobsoleta
TCAAATCTTTATCATAACAAATTTCTGAGAAATTTAATCATTTGTCAATGTATAGTGTATAGCCAATAGCTATAGATAGTGGTTTTCGGCCGCAAAATGCTCAACATGACAATCGCGACACGTGATTTTTGCACAAATTCTCATAGAAAAATACATATTTTGTATTGCTGGGATACATTTGCCAATGAAATTTGTTTATTTTATAAAACTAAAAAGCAGTTTTTCTGATATTTCGGTCTTCCAGACCATTCTGAAGGAGTAACCGAGTAACTTTATTAGAAAAATATAAACAAAAATAGTTTTTATAGAAAAAATCACAGAATAGAATGGTAAATAAATAAGTATAGATTGCTTTGAAATAAGCAATAAAAATCTTGTGACCTGGCTAACATTTTTTAAACTGAAGACAAAGCGGCTTTTTTTTTTCAAGCGAATTGTTTTAAAAACATGCTGCTTACTTTAATTTGAATCTCTCTGCCAAACAATTAGGCCGCTTATTTCATGTTTTTCGACATGAACAAATACCGAAGTTTGTGTTTGGTTGTATATTACTTATAGTTTATCATTAAATTTTGGCAAAGATTTTTAAATTAATTAATTAGTTAAAGGTTGTTTTTAAAACAATTCGCTTGAAAAGCGCCTGGCAAAAGCCGACTTATAAAATAATGTCTTTTTTTTATTTCAGTAATGCCGAAATCAGACCTGTTTTAAGATATTATTAGAGTACACCCATAGATGCACACGCTTTTGATTTCAGGGAGGGGTAGATTTGAAAAATTAAGATAGGGTACTCTTTTTTTCCCATCGACACCACCTCAAAATAAAGTTGAGAGCAACAAAAAAACGGTCTTCAGTCTTCAAAAACCGCGCTTGTATGCAAATCGTATTTTGGAAAAATGAAAACAGATACTATTTTCTTAATTTTTTCCAACTTCTTCCAAAACACCGCGAAAAAAACCGCGCTATATGCAAATTGTATTTTGGAAAATTCAGTTTGGAATTACACAAATCACATTTGCAGTTCCTCAAAATAGCACCAATTATACGTTAAATTTATTTATTTTAGATTCTAAAAAATGAAAAATAATTCTACTAATTTTTTAAAATGTAACTGCTTAAATCTTTCTTTGCAAGTGTAACGGCCTAACTTGTTCAATTAAAAATAATAAATTTGATTTAAATGTCTATGGGAAAGTTGTATAGCGAACCTGAATTTTTTTTTCAAAAAGTGTTATTACTTATTTTGTGTAAATAAACTATAATAAATCTTTGGATTTCATTGCCAGTTTTTACTTTAAAAAACGTAAATATACGCGTTTTTTTTTCATTTTAAATGATTTTTTTTATTACCTCATATCATTTATAGTTGCTAGTTGTACATGGTTTATATCGAAATTAACTAAAACTGCACAAATTAATATCAAACGTAGCTTCATTTTTATTTTGCGTAAAACATGCACAGCACAACATTTATATTTGTGACTATAACATTGACTAAACAATTGATACTTAGCTCCTATTACTCCAATATGCTTTTTATATTACATGTGTCTACTTCAGTATCTGTTCAATTTTCAATACATAAAAACTAATTTCTTCGCGTAAGTATAACTATTTCATTTTCTATTTACTTAAGACGAATATAATTACACGAAACTTCCATAGTTTAGTTTTTTTTTAATTAATATTTTGATTCATTTCTGTGAAAATTAGAATTGTTTTTATATTTTTGCGTTTATATATAAGTACCTACCGTATATCGAAAACTATAAATGTAAAATTTTACTGAATCTTATATTTCGACGAGTTAAAAGTTTTCTTTTGGGTTAGAACCCAATCATTGAACATGATGACTTTAAGTAATCCCATATCAGATAAAAATTTAAACAAAATCAATGACTTTCATTCAAATATATGAATTTTAACTTGTCGAAAATTATCGAAACTTATAATGGATTATTTATTATTTATTATTATTATTACTCGTATTTATTTTCTAAATATAAAAATGAAATTGTGAAATATGGAACAGATCAGTCATTTATCATCTTAAGAGTATGGGAGTGTTCGAACACTCATATTATATGCATCCAAAGACAATGTAGTACATAGACCATGCGTGGAACCTATCAGCTGATAGATCACATACAATTTGATATGATGCATACGATGCGAATCCGAACGCACAATCACTCAATATATTTCATATGATCCATCTAATATGAGTATTCGAACACACCCTATGCTTTTGAAAATATATAATCAATATTTAGATAGATCAAAATAATGTGTAATATCTCGTAAAAGTGGATCAAACCGAACACTAATGTTCAGAATTCGAATGAAGTCACATTAACTTCAGTAACATTTGGTGATCAAATTTAAATGTCTGTATATTATAATCCGCAGGGCCTGTTTTAACGTGCAGTTCCGTCCAAAAAGTGTAGTTCCAAAAATTATTGAAAAATAATTGAAAGCAAAAGTTTAATTTGCTTTTAATTAAGATGTTATTGCTTCACCCTACAGCCTTCACTAAAAGATGTCATTTGCACTTTAAGCAATATATTATTAAACATGATAATAAAAACGAATTTGAATTTGAAAGGTCTATATTTTAAGTATAGGGATCGCGATTTTTTTTTTTTTTTTTGCTTACTTTCTTTAGGTTATTTCTCAGGATTGGCTGAAAGGATTTTAATGATTGACCTGTTGGACGCATAATCGGAATTGTGACAAAATATATGGGTTTTGGTTTTGATGACCCAATACTGAGAAAAAGCGAAAAAAAAGTTTTTTTTTTGCTTAGGATTCGTTTAATTATTGATAAAAAGGAGCAAAACGAGAATTAATTGAAAGATAAAATAGTCCTATAGTCTGTTCCATATAAATAGACCAACGGTCTTTTTTTTAATTTTTAATTCAGCAATGGTCATTGGTTGATATTTTCAGGGTTGACTTATTACTCATGTCATAATTATTATTTAGGTTATGTTGTATATGCTTATAGACAACCATGCATAAAGCCGTGTCTTTATATGGAATAGACTATCTAGGGATTATTATTTTTCTTTATTTATTATATTAAGACTCGCAACAATGAAGTTCTGTACCAATCTAATTGGTAGCTTGTTTTATTTCACAATCAGTTGATCTTTCCACTCATTCCAAATATAACATTTTAGCAACATATCTTCAAAAAATTTCCTGTTCGTCATATTAATTTAAGTGTCGTAACTATGGCATGTACTTACAACAGATGAATTTAAACAAGAGAGATATTAACAAAAAATCTAATATTTATATGGGCAGAAAAATAGAAAGAAGAACGTTTAATACAAATTAATTATTAATAAATTATCATACATTCGAAATTTATATTTTATCATCTTAAGAATCGTTCTGTTATATGCCCATCGATATTTATTTTCATATTCCTTTTTTTCTCATTTTCGTACTTGCTTTATGTAAGTACTCTTATTTAAAGTGACTTAAAAAAAACCAGGAAGAATCGAATTTATATTCAATGTTTTTCAATTTAATATATCTAAATGTGCTTTGAATAATTATATATATAATTATATATATTATATAAGGAAAGAATGAAAGTCAAAATATGAACATATCGTTTTATTACTGTAGCTATTATTGACAGTGTTACTCTTATTTTGCTGATTGAGTAAGAAACTTTTTTACTTTCGCTAATAAATCATTTGAAAATTGAACAATCGTAAAATCGCGTTAAATAACATTTATATTAAGAAACGCACCTTAAATTGATTTTATCTGAATTATTATTTAAAATTAATTAAAAATAATTCCCTTGTTTGCATTTCGAGTGAATTGCAACTCATCATCAGCAACACGAATAACTCTCTTATACATACAGAACAAATCTTGTCATTTTTCCAACAACCTAATAAATTTTTTGGTTATATTTATTAGCTCTAGTGAAAATATTGGTATTATCTACCATACCAACATTTAAACTAAGTATAAACAACGGATTTCATGCAATTTTACCATTATGTTAATGTTATTTTCCTGATAAATTATATACTTATTTAATTATCTACTTAAATTTCATTTATTTATAGAGTTTTTAAATGAAATAATTAAGCTATTTCAAAATTATATCGTTCAAAAATTTAATTAATGGTCACGATGTAATATGCGTTCTGTTGAAATTATGAACATATTTTTGGTATATTTTTCGAACTTCATACCATAATTATATCGTATTATGGTATGAAAATAATTATACCATAAAAAATGTGTTATGAAATATTTCATACCATATTACAGTATAATTATAATATGATATATGATAGTTATGGTATTGAATATTATACCATATTTGGGTCATGATATGAATATTTCATACCATTACAGCATTTTTTTTTCACAAGGGGTAAAACATAATTTTGCTTCATTATTGAGAAAAAATAAATTATTGTATATCCAATAAGTAACTTTTACTTTAAAGTTGACATGAAATAAATATTGATTTAATTTAAGTATTTTATATTTTATTTATTTTCAATTTTTTTTTTTTATAAGATTATTGGAAATAAGTACATCAATTATACTAAGATATCTTAGTATTGGTGTACTTATTTCCAATAATTTTTTCAGTAGAGCTTTTATCTTAAAAACCTAATTCAATACTTAATATTCTTCTTATATGAGAAGAATATACAATGCGCGTACTTGCATTATGGATCAAATTATTATTTCATAATTAAAAAAAGAGAAAGAGATTTCTTGAATTTTGAACAAATAAATTGTACAATCTTTTATATTTGTTGATGTCTTGATAGGTTGATTAATATCTTGAGTTATAACTTTTGTAGGAGTCGTAACTTGGTCTTTGCTCAACCGAATATAGAGAATTATGTTTTGGATTGTTGTAATTATGACCAATTGATTTCCGCAAAGGTGCTTGTGAACTGCGTTCATTATGTGGAAATTTAAGATGAGGCTTCAAGCTAGTTGAACCAGTGATGGATAAACTTTTGCAAAATAAGAAAAACATATTAACATAAATAAGATGAAATACAATTATTCTAAAATGTTTACTCATATGGTGATTTCACGTTGATTGGAAGAGCACTTTTCTGTTGACTAAAAAGATTTTTTTTTTGTTTATTCTATTAGTTACTAAAATAGATTTATAAAATGGTGTTATACCCGTAGCCGTAGTAGCTATTTCTACCTTCATTTCGTGGCGAATATGGTTGGCTTTTAAAAAACAAAAAAGTTAATTATGGTAAAAGTTTTCTTAGATCTAAAAGAATAAATTAAATTAAGAAGTTCTAGAATCGCCACAACTTTAAAGTTTCCTATAACTATTCAGAAATAATTTTTAATTCATAAAAAAAAAAATATTTAGAAAATTTACAAAGAAAAAAACGTGTCATTCTTCTTGTAAAATTGTTTACCTTGAACCAAGACCAATATTAAGACCAGTTTGAAGATAGCTTCTAAAAATTAACAGAAAAGGTACCAAATTATTTTTACATGTAGAAATAATTTAGAAGTTTGGATGTGAGTAAAACGAATTACGAATTATTAATAATTAACTTTTAATTAACGTATTGTTTTGAAAAAAATAACTTTGTAAAAATCTATTAATAACTCACGGAAGCATTGTATAAGGAATAGAAGCATGTGTAGTTGTATCAGCAGCAGCACTTCTTGCACCATATCTACAAATATAATATACATTTTCAGTTTATTTATCAAACATATTTTTATAAAACTTAGTTTTAATTGCTAAATAAGCAACCTACAAATTGCATATTTAAAAAAAAAAGAATATAAATATAAATTTACAGAGAAAACTGTTCAGGATCACAAAAAATTCTGGCGAAATTATGATGATTGATGACAATTACATTAAAGTAATAAAATAATGCTTCTTACTTATTAGGATTAGCGATATCATTTCTAGTTGCTTCACCTGGGTCATATCTACAAATATCATAAATATTACTTATTTAATTTAGATAAAAAAAAAATTCTAATAAAGAGCACACTTACGGATGCCTAATATTTGGAACAGCATCGTGAGCATTATTAGTAGCAGCCTCTGTGGTATCAGTATCTGTTCTTGTACCATACCTACAAATATCAAAACATGTTTTCATCAAATTTGTTGGAAAATTAATTTCTATAAAGCTTAATCTTAAATATATTGCTTGAATACTTACGGAGGCATCACATAAGAAACATAGCTATTAGGTTTAGCAGTATTTTCTGGTATATCAGATCTAAAATTATCAAATATATGTTTAATTAGTTATAGTTCTTACAAATTTGGATTTGTAAGTTTTGTTATTTGTATGTTAAATCATTTTTGATTTCGACTGAAACAAAATAATTACTTATCTGGTATCTCCTGGAATTGCCTTTCTCGTTTGAAACTCTCAAATTCTAAATTCAATGATGTTTCAACTTCTTTTGTGCTATACAAATAATCATAAAGCTATGTAGTGTTTATTGTAATATTTTGATCTATGAAAACCTACACAGCATAATCTATATTACATAACATTGTGCGTTGTTATAAGTTTCATTTTTATTAAACTGATGAGATTTTATTTTTCTTATTGATACGCAATCTCATTAATAAATTATATTCAAGAAAATGAAAAGATTATTCATACACATGATAAAATAATATGTATTTAAATATGTTACGCAGTTAGTGTTAGCTTACTCATTTTTGTGAAAAAAAACGGGGGCAAATTTTCCCCAATTTCCAAAAGCGCATAAAAAAGAGCAAAAATTTGCCCGGATTTTCAAAAGTTCACAAAAAAAAAAAATTGTCAAGCCAATAAGTACTTGTTTTTTTTTTTTTAAAATGAAGTAATATTATTCACACAAACGTGTACGTGGGATTAGAGTCTTTAATTATTTTTTTTCTACTTAAACCAAAAAAAAGTACTTACTTAGTTCCAAAATGAAATGTGGGGTCTGCTGTAAAACTTTCTCTTCTTGAAGACTCATATCCTAAATTGATTGAAGTATCTACTGTTTTCGGACTGTACATTTTTTATAACATAATATGTTATTTTATTAATTTTTTAAAATTATATGTAAACTACTTCAATTGAATTAGTAGTTACAGTAAAATTACTATAGACAAAATAAACGTGTTTTTATAATGACTATAAACGAATTTAACATAGGAAAATTAAAGCAATATATAGATTAATTGGTTGCTTTTTTGTTGAATATTCAAAAGTCTAGCGATTAAATAAAATATTAATGTGTTTGCTTTTGTGGCCTAATATTTTTAAATCGGATTTCAGAATGAATTAAAAGTGAAATTATTTACTTACGCAGGTGATTTATAGCTTGAGTCAATGTATCGTGAGCTTTTATCATTATCAGTACCACTATCGTCATCTGTCACATCAAATCTAGCAATGAAAAATAGAGAATTTTTTAATATCGTATGATGGAAAAGGAAAAGTTTTTGAAACGAATAATAACAATTAACCAATTTATTAATTTCAATTTGTAATGTAAAACGTCTCACTAGTTTTCAAGAGAATTGAATTAAACTATTTTTTGGCCTTTAGGTCAATATAAGTCAAAGGTTGATAGCTATGATCCTTTAAGGACATGATCAGTAGAGTGGAACGAAAAAGGGGTCTAAAACCGAGTTTTGGCCGGAGCAAACTTTAACTACAAAGTTGGCCAATTGTGAAAAAAAAAGAATTGAAATTTTTTTTTTGAAAAAAGTTAAATCTCAGGTGTCACCAGGGTTTCAAAGTTTCAAAACAATTTTTTTTTGTACTGTAGCGCCCTCAAAGGGATGTCTGATAACATCCACAATACGATAAATGGATCCCTTGACCCCGATTTCCTATTGGTCGGCTTAAGCGGTTTTTTATTTAATCAATTCAAGGGCGTCATCGACCACTTTAAAATCTTATAAGGGTTTCCCTTATTCAAATGATGCCGTACAGTATAAATGTGAGAGTTCATTGAGTCTTTCCTAGACATAGAACACTACTTCGAGTCAAGGCCACAGGTCTTGGAGCCATTTGGAATCTGTTGATATTCATTTCAATGATTGCAAACATTTTGAAGTCAGGGGCCATGGTTTGGTCTACCCTTGGAGACTTTCATTTATATGCAAAAGTTATGTTTTTAGAGTTTTTTTTTAAAAATATATGTATATGTATATGTATACTTTTCTCAATAAATTTCAATGTTTTTATGTTAAATATTCTTTTGCCACGTAAAAGCGAAGCTTTTAATTCAATGGCTCTGGTTTTATTTAATAACTTCATTTGATTAAAATCAAACACAGAATCACTGTAGTTAATTTGAAAATGATTATTTCAATTAAATCCAGACTGTGTATAAAATATTAAAATATTTTTTTTCTCAGATTTATTACTTTTCAACTGGAGTTCCGGTGCAGATTGTATTAAAAGAAACTAAAACCATGAATATGAGCACGAAAATTAATTTCATTATGATTTTAAGGATTTTTCGTTAAAAACTGTCACTAAAAATTTACTGTTATTGTTAACACATCTTAATACATTTAATAACTTAAGATTGACTAAAGAATGATATATCTCTATTATTCATTATTCATTATCTTCAGTTAAAAGTTCAATATGTAACATTTACATTTACACTCACACAGTTACACGTTTTTCATATATTCTATATATATATATTAGGGTGAACGACTTTTAATTTTTTTTCGAATTTTCTACATTGCACCAAAATAAAAAAAAAATGTTCAAAAAAATAACGTTGCCAACATTTTTTTTTAAAGAAGTTGTTTTACGAGTTGTTGCAAATAAAATATTCAATGATCATTTTATTGCATGGGCGTTATTCGTTCTAACTTCAAGATCAATTGATTTTAATTTTGTGAGTGTCAGTTGACCAAAAACTATGTTTTTAAAAAAATTTCACAGCAAATAATAATATACTATATCCTTTTCCCTTCATTTTTGAAAAAATCAGGCAGGTATTATTTGCTCAAAAATTTTTTTGCTGTATTTTTTTTTTGTGCGTGCATTTTTGCCGCGTGTTGTGTAGTATATAAGTTTTCAAACCATCGTTACGTATTAACTATGGTGTGACAAACGAAAATATACCTTCGCATACCTTTTTATGGTATTAAATATCATCCGACATTATAGGATATTTTTATTCAAAATGTTTTAAAATGTATAAGAAAACAGAAAAATATTTTCCAATTCTAGTTGAAAGATAATGTTTGAACTACGTAATTATGTATAATAATTAAAATTCATAACTCTCATTCTAAAATAAAAAAAACTTTTTTGTATAATATTTGTGTGAATTGGTAAGTCTAAGTGTAAGTATAGGAAAATGAAATAAAAAAATGTATGATTTTATTCAAAATACCAATACAAGTAAATAACAATTATATCCATCTACATATAGTTGAATGTTATATATATATTGAGTTTACTAATAAATAAATGAATTCAGCAATTAGTACTATATTCACATTGTGAACATGTAGGCGGGCGGAGGGGTGGGTAAATGGTATTCACTAAAAATAGTACTCATTGCAAAATACCTCTCTAGTTTTCTCGGTATATGTTGTTGTAGTAGGTATATTATATAAATTTCAGAATTGTACAAATATGAAATATGTATTAGGGGGATTTTTTTTGCATAAAACTATCAAATTTCCTAGGGACGGATGTCTCATTTCTTTTTTCTTAGCGCGAAAAAATTTAACATGTTGAATTACTACTAGATGTGTAGTTGCGGGACACTGTTATATTATGATCAAAATGATCGAAACGTGTATTAGCATTTATATCAAAAATTTTAATTGCCTTCATAAATATTTGGGAGCGGTGAGCGTACCAGAAGTTATGATTTTTCAAAATTTGACCTATTTCGCTTCAATTTATCAAATTATAAAATCGGCTATTGTTAACAATTACAAATTAATGATCATTAGAGGGTGGCCCTTATATTTAAAGTGTGGAATTTTAAAGGTCTCACCCCCTAAAGTTATTCCTTTTGACATAAAAATAAAACTGCAAAAAATTAGGTCAATCGTTAAAAGGTAGCTACGGAACCATAAAGTTTTATATGAATATGTCGGAAAAAATGTCGATCTGTACAAGAAAATTAATATCTCCTGAATCAACTGTTCAAATTCAAAATTTTCTTTATAGATAATTATCTAGTTAGTTTAAACTAATTAGAGGTCCTTTTAAAAGTTTAATAAGCTCTTCAACTCTAAGAACGGAGTATTTCTAGTAGCTGAGGTAGGTACTTTCAAAATCCTCAAAATTGCTATTTGTGGCACTTTGGACTCAAACTACTAGAACTAAATTGTTTTCAAGGTCAGTGAGTTATTAAACTATTAAAAGAAGTATTTAAGTTTCTAGATCGCCATTTATTCCTTTCATACAAAATTTTATCGCACCATAACCAGCTTCTAACGTAATCCGATTGATTTTATTTTTTTATTGGTGTTTTTTTTTTTTTAAATAACTCTAAGGTTTGAAACCGATTTAATGCATTATATAAATAAGGGACAGATTAATGATCATTAATGATCATCATGTGGCTGAAATAACAATTTTAGTGAAAGTTTTTTTTTTCGATTTGGACACATCCACCGCATATAAATTCTTATCGTTGCGTTGGTTAAAAATAAATTTAATAATTCATAAATTTTTGATTTTTGATCAGATTTTTTTGACAATATTTTCTTCATATAAGAGAAAATCACCCTAATATTCATAGATAAAGGTAAGCATATATAAATAATAATATGGCTTGGGCTATGGAAAACGCAATTATCGTAACCTCAGCACTCGTTTAGAATACATAATTAAATCAATTCCAAAACAAAAGCGTCTGATTATATAAGTGGTTTAAAGTATTGAATATTGATGATGAGATATTATTATGATGGTATCTATTGAATGATAGAAATTAGAATAACGAATAAAAAACTGAAAAGAAAAATAACGAATGGCTGTTTTATAAAATATTTACTGTGTGCTATTTTCTATTTATTTCCAATCTTCGTATTGATATATAGTAATTAATTTTCCGTCGATATTAATTTAGGAAATTCTATTTATCATAGAATCACAGAATTTATCATAAATGTGAAATTTGTATTTAATGATATTATATAATGATAGATTCCATAATTACAATTTTCTCACATTAGATCCCACATTTCAATATAAGTAATCAAAATTCTTTGAGCCAATTTAATGGTATGCTATGCTTACAATTTTAAAATTTAATTACAGTCGAAAATTGGATTTGAATAATAAATCTATTTATGTACAACGAAAAATCTGTAGAATATTATATTATTTTAATATGTTAATGTTATTAGTGTTCAAGAATTCTATGGATTAATGTATTCGCATATAAAACACATAATTTATTGATGAAAATGATCATAATTTAAATGAAGTGAACTTTATGCTTTTTTTCTATTGCTGACATTTATATTGATAATTCTATCTATCTATAATTTAGTTAGGCAATAAACAGACTTCAATTTCACACTAGTAAATATATTTACACGCATTATATATTTATAATTTAAATTTCACGCCGAATTTTCAAAGGATTTAAATCCTTTGATTGTTATTTTTAATTTTTAAGCTTATTCACTTTAATACGTTCAAACTCACATATTCATTTATTCACTATTGTTAAAGTGGTATGTATGTATTTGTATATAGCTTCTCTTTATTTATGTATTACATTTAATGTACACATAGAACGTAAATTGAAACGCCAATTGAATACCTAATAAATAAATCTCTATGCTATATTGTCTATTTATATCTTTCTGATATCAAAATCACATTAACCCTTATTTATTTTGATATTAAATCCAAACAATGTAAAATATAATTTTAAAGAGACCAGTGAGTTTGAATACTACTGAATTGACTGAAGAAGCGCTTTTGATAGAAATAAGTTCAAATTCAACAAAGTGGTCTTTCAAGCGGTAAACATTTTCGTGACTAAACTTATGTGGAAATAATACAGTACCACGGTCTCTATTCAAGTATAAACCTTATGTCTTTGCTTTGTATTGATATCAAATTAGCTAAAGAGGTTGAGTGTTCCGTGATCTATATTACAACCAACCATAAATTTCTGCTAAACCAGAACCAAAGAAAATTCGAAATGTACATAAATATATCTTTGCTACAATTACAATGATAGATTTAATTTTAGGTCAAACATTTAAAGTAGTTAAAGTTTACTGTGGAGATAGCGCATATTGAACTTTTTACAAATATCTTATAGAAACGAAAATTTCTTTCATTTGTAGATAAAATGTTTTCAACTTATAAAATGTTAACAATTATTTTTTTTAGTTCACTATAATTATTATAAGTTGGTAGTTTTAAATTTCGTATAGAGTAAGTACTTATCTTCTATACTTACATGTCCAATCAAAATTATTTACATATAGGTGTAAGGGATTTAAGGTAAACACTCAGTATCTCACAATATTGTATAATTAAGATTAACAAAATCCCTAAACATAAGACAGATGGATCTCAATTCTCTTGTTGATCATCTTCAAAATCAAACCCAGTTTGTTATAAGATCGGTAAAAGAACATTAAAAAATGGAGGTCCGCAAGGAACAAAATTATCAGCATTGCTATTGTAGCCAATTGGCTTAGCCCTACAATTTCATTCAAACATTTATAAATATAAATATTACTTACCTTTTCTAATATTGTGATTATGAATTCTTGTAGTTTGATTTACTTAAATTTATTTGAAAATATGGCAGCTCTGCTATAATTAAATGCATAAAATTTTTCAATTTTAAATTTAGGCAGAATTTTTTTTTCTTATAGACAACTAGGGGCCTTCGCCCCCTGCTCGCTTTTACTTTCAACTCTTCGCTCAGTAATTGACTTTTTCTATGAGTTCGAACGATAAATTTTCTAATTTCCTTTTTTCTTTTTTTTAACGTTTTTTGTTGGTCATTTTCATTTGTTCACGACAACGTAACTTTCGTTCTTCTTCCGTAATTTATAATTTCTTTCTACCCATACTGACTATTCGTATTTGTTAATAATATATTAAAGGCTACTATGATCTTTACAACATATAGTTGCGTGCCGATTTGGAAAAATAGATCTAAGTAACCTTAGAAAGCACTGCTTTATTTAATCGATAAATCGATAAAATAAAGCAACAAATTATTTTGTTCAGTAAAAAACAATAAAAATTACAATTTGTCTTAGTCAAAGGTTTCAGGGGGATTCTATAGGCTAGGGCCGTTTGTAAGTAATTGTGGCTTTTCCGTTTCCAATCATTTGACATTTTTACTGTACATTTAATATTTTAGCTGGACAAAATGATTTTTTTCATTGAAAAAGTCACCTAAAAATATACTAATTTATTTAATTTAATTTAAAATATCTCAACAACATTTGTATAGTTTTAAAGAAAATAGAAAAAAAAACTTAAAAAAGAACCTTGAAAAGCACAAATAACAATTCTCTTTCGTTGCACAATAAATATACACATTTATTTGAAGGACAATATTTATTTCAAATAAGATCTGTTGATACAAAACTTATAATTAATTATTCATTTATAAAGTTTGTTACCAAAATGATAGCAAAAAAATATTATTAAATCAAAATATTTTAATTCTTAAAATTAAACAAAAACTATTTGAAAGGGTCTTTAAAGTAAATAAGATAAGATCTCACGCATATATCTTAAACTATAAGCGCTAACTTTAAATAACTTTTGTTTGATTATAATTTTAAATTTTAGGTAAGTACTTAATAGTGTAGTAATTATGTACCCACAAAGTTAAAAATAACATAGAATTAAACAGCAAAAAAAAATGTATTAATAATAATTTTAAGTCAGATACAATAGTAACCATGTAATACCACGTAATGTTTATAAATTTCTTAATAATGCCATTAGCCATTAAAATAAAAAAAAAATATGACAGGCATTTATTCTTTATTTCTGTTTTGCAATTTAATTTGCCTATTAACAAGTGGCAATATTTTTATAAATAATTAGACGATTTAAATTTTTTTTAAATAAAAGATGAATTACAATAAGTTCACCTAATGTTCATGTTTGAGACAAAGTAAGTATTGATTTATGTATGTTTTCTCTATCTGTTATAAATATACACCAATCAGTTTTAAGTATATGGATTATAATTAAGATACATTCACAAATTTTTGTCAACTTTCGCTGATCATTTATATGTCTTTATAAATTTCAAAGTTTTTTCAAATATTTGATTACATATTAAATTACATATAAGTAAGTACTAATACTTATTTCATTTTATTTTATTTTTTTTTTTTTTTTTTTTTTCAAATTAAACGTAGTAAGAAATCTGCTCAGTTAAACTAATTGTCTGATATATCATTCGGAAATTATAATCAGAAGAAAAATAATAAATAATAATAATTGTAAAAAATAAAATAATTTTAATATACCAACCAAACGAATAATAATGTAAGTATATTATGTATGTCTGTCTACATAAATACAGCACAAACGTTAATAAATAAATAAATTAAAGTCTGTTCCAGAAACTATGCCGCCAAAATAATGTGAGCGATTTCCTTTTGTATAAATTGTACATAAGTGTTACGTATCTACGTCATTTAATCAATATATACATACATACTTACCTTAATTAAATGTAATTGGTGTTATGTATGACGTTATAAATTGTATTTGATCGGTTTGTATGGGTCGATAGAATTTCATAAGTACAAAGGTATAATATATTAATAAATATATTCAAATTCATACACTTTTTACAACTAATACCTTTACATTAGAAGGTACTGTATTAGAAATAATAATAATAATAATAATAAAAACAAATACAAAATATTCTCTCACTATATTCTCTCTTTTTAAGTGGCGGTTATATTTTTACACTAACAGCTGTACAAAAAGAAAAAAAAATGTGTTTGCTAACATTAAATGTATGCCTTTGCTTCAAAATATTAAGGGGATTTTCTTTGGTATTTATTTGATGTAGGTACGTATTGTTTTATGTAATTGTAATTGTTTTGGAAATGTGTTTATTTTTCTGAAATCTCTTATTCGAGGAAAAAGTTACAGTTAATTATACTTCCAAATTAACATCAAAAGTATTAATTCATTATGTCAAACATACAAGTTATATAAAATGTATATTCATTATAACTTTAAGGTAAAATGTACATTATTTTCACACATTTAAGAACAAATGGTTAATTAAACAGTCTGTCGTAAAGTACTTACTATACATTGAAAATCACATTTTACTGAAATATGTTAACCTGATTCGCTAATTTGTGGATAAAATTACTCTGCATTTACAGTCTGTCGTAAAGTACTTACTATACATTGAAAATCACATTTTATTGAAATATGTTATCCTGATTCGCCGAGAGCTCACTCATATTATTATCAATTTATATAAATACACAATACATTGTGACTTACAAAGTACTTTTCAACGGACTATGAATGATGGGCTATGCTATACTTACAATTAACTTTTGAATACATTATAACATAAGTGGAGATTCTAAATTCATTGTTTCCAGAAAAGCACGCATTCTGATTGGCTGACATCTAACTAACAACGAAACTTCAACCAAAGTACAATCAAAATACAAGCCATGAGAACCTACATAAAGTTATACTTAATTCATAAACAGTAATGAAAAAATATTACTGTACTGCACTGGTAACAAAATTTTACGTTACAATGAATTAGGTACCTATTTTTATGGCATTGATGAATTCTGCTTCTGTTAAATTAACAAGAGAAAACGAGTATATACGTCTATGTGTTGTGAGAGAGATGATATTTCGTCAATTTTTATATATACCAACTTACTTAAATCTAACATGGGGTTTACGCTTTGCAGTCAATCATCGGTTTAGTTAGTTGAAATAAAATTTTTATTGAGTATAGTTTGTGCGAGTAGAAAAAAAAAAAATTTCGTTATAGTGCAAAACTTTGAGATATTTTTTTTATTTTATATTATTTTTCGTGTGTTTGTTTGTACATTAACTATAAACACAGTATACGGACAAAATATACTTTTCTAAAATGACGTGTTGATACAACAACAATTTCGTATTTTATTCAAACGTTAGTTTGGCAAACATTAGTTAGTAGTTTTAAAAGTATTGTAAAATAAAGAAATATAAATTTTTCAGTGTGAAAGTAATAATTTCTCAATTTATTATTTTAATAATATCACCTACTTTTTTTTTTTTTTTACAATAATAGTGTTTTGAACCTGTAAAGTTTCTAAAAAAAAATTGATACATTATTTTTTGGCAAAATAGTTCGAGATAAGTTCTATATAAACTGGTTTTTTTATTATCGAAGAATCACGAGAAATTTATCACTGTTAAAATGAATGTTAATTATAACAGTATTTCGACGTCAAAGTCAAATTTTATTTGGCTGTTAGTAATGTTGTTATTAACAACATGCATTGAAATTGATGCTGCGAAAAGTCAACGACGTGGCACCAGCCATAGTAGTGGTCGTGTTTCGAAACCTAAAGCGAATCAAAATCATGCTGCATTGAGTTATTCCAATCAAAACTCAGCTCCTCGTCCCCAGCAAACACATACACAACCTCAAACACATGCTCATCCCCCTCCTCAGCAAGCTGCACCACCTCAACATGCTAATCCGCCATATCCTGTACAATCTCAACATCCAAGCGCACCGGAACTACCAAGAACTCAAGGAGCAACAAATACACAACCTATTGGATGGAATGTTGGTGGTGATGCTCATCAAAAGCAGGCTGCTAGCAATTCGTATTCACATCCACAAGGAAATCCACCACCTTATTCGCAACATCCTAATGGTCCACCGCCACCATATTCACCAACTTCAAATGTGAATCCACATCCACAAGCTGCTCCTCCAGCCTATTCACCACCTGTACAATCATATCCAGGTAATTAAATCAATTATTTGCCAATCTTCTTTATAGAACATAATTCATCTATTTTATTATGGATCGTTTCTATTGCACAGATTTTCTCGGAAAAATCATAAAATTTACTTAATTTCATTAAATTCAATATAAATTATACTTTGAGCAGAGATACTTGCAAGATAAATTTTATATATAATTACGCAACTTTTTACAATTAAAATTATAAATGTTTTAATTTGGATAATTTTAATTTTAATAAGTAATTTTCATTTGCAAAATAAATAATTATAATGAAACAATTGTGTAATTATGGTTAATTAATTAGCAAAAAATATTATTTAAAAGAAATAATTTATGAGTCATTTTAATGGCTGTGCAAATATAAAATCTAAATTTTTCTAGTAGTATAGACGTCATTATTCATGTCAATAATTCTGATCATTAATAGTCAAAAATAGACTGCACGAGTTCTTATGACCTTATATTTATTTCATCGTATTGTGAAATAAATTCATAGGCCCTATCAAAATTTAACAGAATTTTTTTTTTTTACATATATATTTTTTTTTTCTATATTCCAGGTCAAGGAGCTAATTATCCACAACAGACTGGTGTTCAACATGGAAGCTATCCAATGGCGGCGCAACCGGGTGGAGTATATTCACATCCCGGAACAGGATCGTATCCAGTACAACCAGGTTACCAACAGCCGAGCTATATTCCAAATGGAGGAGCACCTGTTGTTAACAATTATTATCCACAACAACAACAATCTAGTGGGCCAGGAATTGGAGGTGCTTTATTAGCGGGAGCCGGAGGTTTGGCAGTTGGTGGTTTACTTGGTCATGCCCTAACACCAAATGAGCAAAAAACTATTATTATTCATGATACTCAAACTCCAGCACCGGCTGCAGCGGTTGCTCCGGTTGCTCCAGCCGCGCCAGTTGCTCCAGTTGCTCCTGCCTCTCCATTTGCACCAGCGCCTGCTCCAGTTTCAGGTGTACCAGCCCCAGTTCAAGTTGATCAATCCCAGCCTGCAGGCGTTTATGTAACGCCAATCCCATACGCCCCTCCATTTGGATCATTACCAGATAATTCAAATCCTGCTATTCCAATGGTTCCATTAGCACCTATGCCAGGATCTTCATCAGCAATCGTTGATGCTACAAACACTAGCAGCACGCCAACACCATTAGCACCATTCCCAAGTACTGATGCTCCCGTTCCCTTAGCAGCATTTCCAACGACAAATCCATGTCAACCAGATCAAAACGGAATTTTGCCAGCCAATTGTGCACCAACGGTAGCACCACCACTGATTAATAATTATCCAATTCCAGCTGCTCCAGTGAATAATGTGGCATCCATACCCATTGCTGTCAACAATGATACAAATACTTCACATGGATCAGCACAATTAAAAGGAGCTGCTTCCAATTTAATCATATTTAATATGTCAGTTTACACATTTTTAGCCGTTATTTTAGCAAAACTGTTGTAATTTGATTAGAAATGTAGATTATCATCTACTTGTATGAGCATCAAATGAACATTACGCTTTGATCCTTTCACATTGACGTATTTTTTTTTTTTAAATGCACTTCGAATACGTTTAAATTTTTAATTATTTTAAAATTTATGATAAAATAATTGTTTGTCTTCTTTTAATTCTCATTAATTTTTGTTCTTTTGTGTTTATTTTGTCTTCAATTGTATTAAATAAAATTTCTAATGAAATAAGTAAATACATTATACATAAATAAAAACCAAATTATCGTATTTCCAGTTTATTTCGTCATTTTATTCGAAATCCGAGTTTAAATCAATTTCAAGGCAACTATTTGTTTGTTTGTCATAAAGTTATTTATTTGTATTTTTACTTAATATCCATTATATATTATGATGCAGTTTACAAGATATATTTTTTGGAGCTATGTGCAACTGATATCTACAAAAATCACTTATTTATATTAGATAAATGTCCAACACAAGTATTTGTAATGTCATTAAATAACTTTATTGCCTAATTTAAAATATGTATAAATCTTAAATTTAGTCTATCTAATATTCTTTCCTTTTTTTTTTCTTAAATTGGTTGTGAAGATTTTTTCAGTAAACAAAAACTTCTGACTTAGTATTCCCTTAAATAGAAATATTGTAATAAGTATTAAGCATATTGTACGCAGTAGCAAATAAAGAAAATATTAAAATAATATACCGCGAAATATATAATATAAAAGTGTCGTGTAATTTAATAATGATGAATATAACCATTACTTAATGTAAAAGGTCAAAACTATAATAAAATCAACAGCAACACAGTCCAATAATAGTTAGTACATATATTTATGATTTCTCATCTGTTTATATATTATTATTAATATCGTATAAAATAATCCATACAATATGTTTCTAGGTATACCTAATTTCTATATATTTTATTTACAGTTAGTATTCAAATATAACCTAATAATGATGGTAAACATTTCGTAGTTACCAACAGCATATGCGCTTTAAATATTATATATTACATCAAATATTCATGATAGCGGTTGCTCAGTTCTAATTAACTTTTCCAAGGTGAAAATTGTTTTGGGTTTAAAAAAAAAAAAAACTGAAAAATTCAAACAAATAAAAATGTATTTTTTACCACTTACTTGAATAATATCGCATTAAACATTATAAATAACGTAATGCAATAAAACTATCAAATTATCTTACTGTTTTTTTTTTATTTTATTTTTTTTTCTATATACAACAATAAATTGTAATAGGACAAGAAATACGATAGTTTAATTAAACAATGCTTTACACTTTTTCTTGTCGATACGTTCTTGAATATGGAAAAATGTTTTTCAAATAAATGCTATTTGATTATATTAAATGACTGTTTAAAAAAATATTGATAAAATGAATTCCAAAATAGAAAAGATGTTTCTGTATGAAAATAAAAATAAAAAAAATATTAATAATAATATAATAATAATAATGAATGAAAATAATTATTGAACGTCATGTGATATTTTTAATTAATATGTGAATTAATTAATTTAAAGAATTTATAAGAAAATTTAATAATAAAAAAGCAGAATCACACTTTAATTCATTTATCTGGTTTTTTTAAATTTTACCTAAATATTGTACTACGCAAATGAAATGTTATTCTGAATTTCAGAAATATATATAAATTTTTAATTAAATCACCTGAGAAGGCCAGTGTTTTTTTTTTTTTTTTTATTTCATTTTATTGACTATATCTGCAGGTATCATGGTGGGTTAATTTACATATTTTCTTTGTGAGTGGTATGAAACGTGCTACAGCATACATGTTACATTTACAAACAACACACATTTGCAACCATTATTATACATAACACTCGTCATATAAGTGCGAAATAAGTGTAATTATACATACATATTTAGATATTTGCCCAATTAAGAATGGTTGCTTTGATGGATTTTAAGAGTATTAATTAAAATAAATAAATAAGAAAGTAGTTTGTTTTCATTTGTGGACATGTTTACATTTGTTACATAAAAGCACTAAAGAGATAAATGTTTATTTTGACAAAATTAAAAAATAAATGGGTAAATATATAATTTTGAATACATTTATTTAAGTTAAATGCACTCGCGCAAATCACAGGCATTATTTATTTGATCCAGGTGCTTGAATAATAATTTATGGCATAAAATTTAATTCCTAGAAGTGGCTCTTAATATTTTAAAAATTATAAACGAATCACATGCAGAATCATTTCGTATCTCTATATACATGATCGCTTTGCACAGAATTAATACTAATGTAAAATCTTCTTTTTATGACCATATTAATATTTTTTGTCGAATTTTTAATGAAAGCACTAAATGGACATTAATATATAATAGGAATATTTTAAGCCACGTAAGAAATTTTATTTATGGATTTGAAAGCTTTGTTTGTTTGCGTAAGTATTTTATATTTTCATATACTTATACTCAGATAAAATGTTGATAAAAAATTGATATTTAATTTGCTACTGTTTTTTTTTTTTTTTGTTTAATGAGTCTTAAAAGTGATTATACATTTACTTTCATCGAATTAATTGATTTAGTTTTTTTATTTTGGTGCCTGCTTAAAACTCAAATGTTTCCGTCCACTAATCCAAGCACATAAATGGTAGATTAGCGTATTTGGTATCGCGTCCACCTAAATTTATACTTTCGCAAATTGAATTCAATGTTTAAGAATCGTTTATTTTGTTTATACGCGAATTTTCTTAGGGTATATGGATATTGGATATACATAATTTGAAGAATTCAAACCAATAAAGCAATAAAGCTGTTTCGTTTTGTATATGGAATTTATTTGTTTTCGTTTTTATAAATTATATTATATTTATCTCAATTTGTTTTGATTTGATGAGAATGATAAATATAAAATGACTAATCCACCATGCGTACATTCGTTTCGAAGAATATTCACAATAATATGTTAAATGGTTAAAATGAATCATTCATGATATTTATAGAATGGTGTGATTTTCTTACCTGACCTTCTACATCTATTTACTAATAGAAATTTAAAATATATCCATTATTAATAAATATTATTGAAATTGATTGCATACTCTATATAATTTATCGAATATTTTAAATATGTAAGTATTCATTTTCATCGAATTTATTATTTATGTATTATGTCTGCTAGCAAAAAACTAATAAATTGCCAATTGTTTTCAGAACCTGTACAATTTTTATTATTAACAAATATCTGCACAAAATGACATTCAAGAGTACATATCAATTTTATAAAATTCACATATAAAAGGAATAATGGTGATTTCACAGTAAAATGTATGTTACTGTAAACAAGGATCAATATATTGATATTAGTCTTTTTAAAGTAAACACTATTCAAACATAAACTCACTGAATTTAAACTTAAAAGTAAAACTATATCGATTCTTATTGCTTCAAGAACTATTATCCTTTTCCACAATATATTATAATTCGTTCTTCATAATAATACTTTAAGAAATTTATGAATTCTTTCAGCTAGACAAGAAAATATCATGCAATATACATTATTATGTAGTGGAAATAATTTCTTAGCACGAGATGCTATTTGTTTTATTTTTGTTTATTCTATTTTTTTTATCATCCTTTTTCATCTTTGTTTTATTACCATCTTCTTGTCTCTCTTTTTGTTGCAAGCCATAAGCCCAGAAGAAATTATGCTCTTGTTAAAATTCAGTTCTGAAAAATTACTGTTGCTGTGTTTTCTACTTCCAATCTTTTTTTTTTTGCTTTACTCTTTAAATACATAACTTTGGGCGTTATTATAAATGTTTAAAATGATGTGCAATCAGTGTACCGTTAATAGAATGCAGTAAAAGTAAAATGAATACTTAAATATTATTTAGCTATACAAACCATCAGATAACAATAATAATAAAATAATTTTTAAAAATATGGCCCCGAAAAAGAACAAAAACCCATAACTTTTAATGCTTAAGTACATTAATTTGAAGAAAATGTAAAATTATTTGTTGAGAGTAAACAGTTCATTTTCATTATGTGCAATTGTGAAACATTAAGAATAAATAGAAAAATGTGATATGTATATTTGTATACGATAGATAATTGTGTATATTATGTATGTGTGTGTGTGTGTGTTGTTTAGTATACCTAAAATCTGTTGCCATTTATTTATATGCAAACGTAGATAAATAACATAAAATATAGGGATAAGAGTGCATTCATGAACTAAATTTGGTGGAAATGAACCAAATTTATTGAAGCGAAAATAAACTAACTTTGCCAACAACAAAATCGTACCCACTGTGTAAGTATATAGTACTAGAAATGAGAAATCTATATTGGTTGTTATAGAAAATACCAGAGATAATATATAAAGTTGATACAAAAATATATTTGAAAAATAAAAATCCAAATGAAAATAATTAAAAAAAAAGAAAAAAAAACAACGCTATTTGAATTAATGAATATATACGATTTCATTTTTATAAAAATATATACATAAAATTCAGGGTAAGGATGATTCTTTCCCTTACTGAGAACCTATTTGCAATTGAAAGTAGTGAAATCATAAAAATACAGGGTTCGACGGGGTTAACTTTTATGGGGGGAAAGTTTCATTCACAAAATCAGTTTGATTCATATTTATTCAAAACAATTTATTTCGCAATATTTCTAAGGGACAAACTCCGCAGTGAAGCACTTAAATTTTGAAAACAAAAACTTACTAACCATATATCATAAAGTTTTTCTAAAATATTTGACCAATTATAATAATATATAAATGCCAGTAGTTTGTTTGCAAAATGCTAACCATCTCAAATATTAACCATAATAATAATTTTAACTAAATAAAGCACCGAACAAATACGATATTCATCGATGTCACTGTTTTTATTCATATTGTTTTGTCACTATTTTTTTATTTTTATTTCTATTTTTTGTTTTTTTTTAAATATTGTTGATATGAAAACATTGTGGACGTAGATGAAGAACAAGTAGAATAAAAATATAAGTACATCATGAAAATGGTATGCACCTTGCATATGAAAAGTTCAATAATACGAATTTTGCATTTCAGTGAATTTGCAAATGGAAAATTGCATATACAATTAATAGAACAAGAACTGTATCTAGCTATTATATTATGGATGTTGCGTTGCGTATTATTTTATAAATGCAAAAATAATTCTCATTTCGAATGCAAAGCAAACAGCATTTGTCTATAATATATAATAATATTCTATATCTGTCTTAAATCGTACATCTTAAATAACCGTCGAATTGAATTTATTATAGATATTTTTTTCCTTCGTATATTGATTAGCTTGTCTACGTTCATGAATTTTTAATCATCTTAATATAAATAATAATTAAACAAAACACATCAATATTATATAAAAGAGCATGCTATTTGAATTTAATATTTGCTATAGAAACAATAATATACTTATTCCATATATTTTGTTATCGACAATGAATATCAAACAGAGAGATAATTGAAAAGCATTTAGTTAATTAATTTAATTTTCGTTGTGGTCAGATAAAGTATGGGAAATTTTAATTGATGTCGTGTTATCCATTGAATAAATATATGTATTTTCTTATAATATTGACACGTGATCCGTTCAAAATGTTAATGCTATTGATTTTGTTTTGGCCAAGTATGGTATCACCGAAAATTTATTTATTATAAAACTAGACTTTGTTTCTATGCTCCATTTATTTAACAATATATTAAATTTTTATAAAAAAAAAAAAAAAAAACTTTTAAGCTGTATATAGATTTACAGAAATATTTAAACACTTTGCTTACCTTCACCAATCAGGATATCAATCGTATACATATAATATATATATTATTATGTATAATTTTCCATAGTTTAATTTAAATGTTGACTTGATAAGCACGTTTCAAGATAACAATATTTTAATAATTCGGTGATATATGAATAGAGCACGTCTTTGTCATAGACAAAACGTGATAATTTTTTTTTTTTTATATCTATATATATTTTTATTCCTTTTATGTATATATATTATTAGAATTGTGTACGTATATATACTTTAAAATTACATTATTTAATAATTACCTTACTGCACAAACATATAGATATCTATAATGAGAGCTTTTATTTTAAAAAAAAAAACCATTTTTCTTTACAAAAATTGCAAAAAATTAATATAAAAAATATTTTTATATATTTTAGAAACTTTTAATAACTGTTTTATAAGAATGAATAAATCAAATGTTTGCATTAATTTAGTGACTTTCATTCTGCGACCCTAAATGCCTGGCAAAGACAAAATAAACCATTTTTTGTCTAGAGGTAAATATTGCGTTACTATCCGAACCGAAAAACCCATTCAATTAAAAGACCCACATTAATTAAATTATTTGCCAGTAATCAAATACAAAACATACTTAATTTACCTATTCTGATGATTCTCGGTTCTTTAATATGGCTATTGTACGGTATCGGTACATATATTTATAATATTTTCACATATATGTATATATCGATTGTGTCGTCCGGTTATTACCTAGAATATTAGTTAATAAACGACATTTTGGAAGGACATCATTCATTTCAAAATGAGTAGGTAGGTAGCTAGATAAGTTGTTTTATTGTTCTATTAGCTGTTATGTTTGAGTTCTATAAAGGTTAATATAATATTTGTATGGATAATGCTTTTGTGAACATGAAAATATTCCAATCACCTTCCTCGTCCTACTCTTCATATTGAATTATAGATAAATATAACGAAATACAGCTAGTTATAACAAAACCTATAGCCATATACTGGATACTTGGAATGGGATAGTATATTTTCAGCATGTAGATGATGATAAATCACGTTTTACGTTTTACCATAACATCAACATATTATAGAAAAAGGCTACTGAATGTTTATCTTTGTTTTGTTTAAGATTTGACCTAAATGTGCGTGCATACACGAATATAGAAATGAATTAATACCTATGTTCTATACCTAATACTGTGTGTAAACAGTAGGGCAAAAGGACAACTATCGTTTGTTAGCCAAATCGGGTAACGCTATATATTTGATTTCACATTGTTCGAATTTGCAGTTCACTGGCTTGCATGTTGTAAATTTAACTTATATATGCTGTAGTATGTAAACAGAATTGGACATATAGATAGATTTTAGAGAACATAGAATACTAAAATAGTCAAGAATATACTTGTATTTGTATACATTCAATAATTTTCTTATATATCACAAAGCTATAATATATATTATTTACTGTAAACGGATATAAATCGCATTATTTTAGAAATTAATATATAGGTTAGTAATTTTATTTTATCAGCGGTTTTCAATTCGCACAATTGCTTATGATGCGAAAAATAAAATCAGAAATGAGTAAATATTTAAATGATATACGAATATCGCCCAGCAGTATGATAAACATGACTTATCTTAATTAATAATAATAGCTCATATTGAGAAGGGAAAGCCTTTTTTAAATTAAAAAAAAAAAATCCTCATCATTACTTTTTCATGTTTTTTAGTTGAAATATTTTTTATTTAATTTTTAATTATGAGTTTAAATTTGCCGCATTTTGAACTGACATAATAATAAATACCAACATAACAAAAATTAATTTTGCTCATGTGAATTTGTTATACCCTTATAGGTACATCAGCCATCAAAACGTGTACTAATGAATATTCAAGGTTAAAATAAATTCATTTTTTCTAGTTTTTAATTCAGTATTAAAAATATTTCCCATCATATTTCAAATTTATGCCAATAGGAAAGAAATAATTTGTTCTAATTTTCTCTAAATTAGCTATAAAATATAAAATCAATACATACAAAATATTTTCCCTTCTCATTTATTAATAATTATTTGTAATATTCTTCGTATACCAAACTATGGGACAATATCTTTACACAAATAAATTAATTAAAAATATACCATTGTTGAATGAATATAAAACAATGGACTGTAAGTTTAATGCAATCATTTATTAATATTTAAATTTTCTGCTAAAGCTGTGATATTCAAATTCAAAGTAAAAATGATAAAATGTACTTAATAAATTAAATGATCGTGATTCAAAATTCTAAATTAATGGAATACCATAAACAGAAAATATAGGTACTGGTACATAGATCTTATAAAATTGTGATTTTTTATAACGATTTTCATATCTCACATTCACTACTTTATCATTTTTGTGTATGCATTGAAAATGAGTTATGATGCAAAAAAAAAAAATTAATCATAAAATACTTAAATAAAATATTAAAATTTTCTACAAAAAAAATTCTTATTAAATTTATAAAATATAATCAAATTCTTCAATGTATCAATAAACGAAACAAATTCAAAAAATACTTAACGCATAGAAAATCTGTCTAAACCTATGATTATAGTTATGAAATAAATATTATTTTTATCTTTTTCTCGATTCGCAACTTTGTTTGGAAGACATTCCAGATAGACATCTTTATATTATAACATATTAATATATTTACAATGCATTGACGAATATATAAAACCAAAAACCATCACAAAATACTTTCAAATAACCGCTTTTTTAAGCTCATGTTTCGTTCAACTTCTGTTGGGAATAAGATAAATTGAAAAGTGACATGGAAAACTAATAACATGCACCTGGGTCCTTTATACCGTATTTGGTATTTATGCTTATAATATATTTATGTAATGGTTGGTAGAGTAGCTAGTAGGTGTATTATATACAG
The DNA here is from genome assembly GCA_011634745.2 of Catotricha subobsoleta. Taxonomy (NCBI): domain Eukaryota; kingdom Metazoa; phylum Arthropoda; class Insecta; order Diptera; family Cecidomyiidae; genus Catotricha; species Catotricha subobsoleta. The sequence continues at coordinate 27,243 of JAABKK020003547.1, forward strand.
CGGATTCAACGGCTTCAATTTTGTTTATTTTTTATTCGTCATGTTTCGGAACAAAAATATCCTATCTATTCATTTACAATATATTGGTATATATGTACGGGGAACAGCAACTATAAATACATTACATGTATAACATAATAAAATGTTATGTAAGTAGAAATAATGTATAGAATGAAAAGAATGACAAAAAAAACCATCAGCAATTATTTTTATATCTCAAAGGGAGTAAGTTATTTTATTACTTTTGTTGTTATAGAAAATAATATAGAAACACATATTGAATTTATATGTGGTTATGGTGAAATGTGTAATGGTTGCTGAATGCTGAGCACAAATATAATTATTGCATAAGGTAAGTACGGCCATATATAATTTATGAGCGTGACAAGGTTATCTAACATCGAATTTTTAAGTGCTCGATGACTCAAATACATACTTACTTTGCAAAAAATTATGTAATAGTCAAAATATTGGTTCAAATCCGTTTAGGATTGCCGTAAATCGATTTTTAAAACTGCATCAAATTTTTTAACATAATTTTGGTGGACCTGGATGGACCACTTCTAGTTCTAACTAAAAGAGGTTTATGATATTTACATATCTATATTTCTTTTTTCATTGAAGAAAATATTTATTTACTCAGGGCCGGTGAAAGGTACAAGCGAGCTAAACGCAAATTTAGGGCGCCAAAAATATAGGGGCGCCAAAAAAAAAATT
>JAABKK020003558.1:0-27955 GCA_011634745.2 Catotricha subobsoleta
CAATTACTTTTAGATACACTTTTTTGGTAATCGCTACTTGAAACTACGTAGCGGCTACTATAAATTTCTGCTTGGGTGATTCCACATTACATTTGACTAACATTATAATTCAATTTTTAAATTGTAAATGCTGTGGGAAATAAAAAAACAAAAAAAAAACTACGTAAAATTTTGCGTACAAGGCTTTTTAAAAATAACGTAATACTGCGTCACGCCTAAATATACATGAACTTCACAGTTTTTTCCAAAATTAAATCGACCCGTGGACATAATATAATAATATATATATAATTCATAAATGTCACAAACGATTAATTTTGAAATGTTACAATAAAAACTGGAAAGCAAAAAATTTCAGAATCCATATTATACTTATTATATTTAAACTTAGTTGAAAATTAAAAATAAAAATATGAAAATAAAACACGACAATTTTTGACATACTTTCCTTATTTTATTGCCATAAACTTACACGTTTATATTTTCCATGATATATTTATGCTATGACCTTTGCGTCTGCCTCCATGAAGCAAACAATTTATTCAGCTGTAATAAAGAATTATTACCAGGCAAAGCAACCAAATATATTTATGGGGTAGTTGAGCCTATACACTGATGATAAAACAATATAATTGCGTCAACTATATATCATGTTAACTAATATTATTTTGTATAGAAAGGAATAATAGTTGCATCCAATATATATGACACTACGTAAAAATAAAACAGTAGTTGACACGGAACATAGTTGCCGCCACTATATTTTATGATTTCTATTTTTATTTTTATCAGTGTAGTTTCTAGAAACAACACCCACATATTTTACAAAGCGCAAATCCATACACTACTATCTACTACTAGTAGTTACAAATTTAAATTTAAAATGACATGGAATTTGTTTTTTCTTTTCATATCCTTACATCAATTATTTAGAAAAAGATCAAAACCATTTATAACTACTTAATATGTTTGTTCATCAGTTAAAATCAGTAGCTTCATTTAATAATGGATTAACCGCAGTCGGTTAAAGTGTTCTCTAATTACTTATATAATATTTATAGTAATATTAAACCAATTTTATTTAAAAAATCAAACTTTCAAAAAATATCCAAACGAAAAATTTAAACAGAATATATTACTGTAAAGCTGGTCTTATATTAACTGCGATTATATAATCGCTTGAGTTATTTACTAAAAAAAAAAAAAAACATTATAATCGATATTAATCGATCGATTTTAATGTATTACCAGCATAATTACTTAGATAGAAATGCTGTTACAATCCAGTATTCGAACAGATATTATGAATAATATTTCAGTATTTAACGGTTTGCGTATTTTCCCGTCTGTGAAATGGTTTGAAAAATTTATCTGTTTATCCCGCACTGTTTTTTTTTTTTTTTGAATATTATTTAACAATAAATTTTAAATAAAGAACAGTAAAAACCAATTTATGTACGTATATGGAAACTATGCCATAATATATGTAAAATAAAATTTAAAAAAAAAACTCACACAGTTGAAGAATGCAATAAAAATAATCACATGATTTAATAGGAATTTCATTTTATTTAAATTTATTTGCGAAATTTTTAGTATTATTTATTTATTTTTTTTTCTGCAACCAAATAAAAATAAAGGTTTTAGTAACCATTATATCAGTATTTATTTTAAATTATTTTTAAATTTGAAATTCTAATAAATTAATATTATTTTGTGACATGTGCTTGTTTGTTCTATTATAAAATTAAAAGGACCTTCCATAATTTCTAGTAGACACTTAAAACGGTAGACTTTGATTGTAAACAATTTATACCGCAAACATTATCTTATAACATTGTATAAAACCATTTTGTTTCAGTAAATGTGCGTGAGTCTAATGAAAGAGTGGCCTTCGGCCCTCGCCGTCTAAGTAACATATTTTTAACTCCATTTTATTCAAACAAACCAAACTCAAATCATCCGATCAAAAAAGAATCAAAATTCAATGACTTTATTATCGCAAATCTTAAACACACATAATTTAATATCATTTTTGGGTTGACTAGATTTACATTCTATATTGAATATTTAACCAGTAACAGAAAATTTTGCCTCCCAATATTCCCATTCTTCAGGATATCATTTATCAAAATAGATATGACCAATAATAACGTATCGCACCTAGCTGTACGCAATGTAAACAAATTTACATAAATAAACCACACACCAATACAATGAAAAAAAAAAACCTACAAACGGACCTCTAACGTATAAGGAGAGAAAATAATGTCATTCATTACTACTATCATCATCAGTCATCACTGCACAATATTATTTTAGTATAATATTACACATAAATATAAATAGTCAAACATTATATTATATATTTTGTATTCTATAGGTATTGTTAATATATGTACATATTATTATTATTATATATTTAGGGTGATCGCGTAATTGGAATTCAATATCAACAGATTTTTGTTTTTGTTCTTTTTTTTTGTAAGAGTTTTTCCAAAAATTTCCTTAAAATCAAGGTTGGAAACCCTGAGGCATGCCTTCCCCTTAAAGTATCAGCATCAAATTGTGTGTAACTTCATATTATACATCAAACACAATTATTTTAGAAGGTATGCATTTAAAAATTCGAGAAAGTTGAAAATCCGTCCACTCTAATTAATATACATCCTTCATTTCATTGGTTTAGTTCCAAATACCTGCACTTGAAAGCTTTATCGGCTATCGCTTAAATTCTATTTATAGAACTGTTATACAAAATACAACTTATACATATTTATTATATTTTGGCTCTTCATTATCTAATACCCAGACTACTTTATGTTATAATAATATTGAAGAGTTCCCGTGAATTGTGTCCTATAAGTATAAAGAGTAAATGCTTACAGGAGCGGACTTAAAGATAAAGTTTCCGACTTACCCGTATAATTTTGAATGAAACCTCCATCAATATTAAAAATTTACTTAGTCTTTTATTCTTGGTGGTACTTTGGTTGGTATATAGAGAAACATTTATGGAATTATGACATACAAAATTATTCTCATTGTTAGTATATTGCTTATCAAAGCTGGCCATACATTTACTGAAAGCGTCAAGAATATTTAAAACCAAAAGTTTCACCCGTATTTTACAAACAGCTTATATGGCCAGTTTGCCCCTGAATGGCTTTGCATGTCAGTTGAACCAATATATGTAGTTTTGTAAATAAATACTAACATTTCTAACAATGAGATTATGTATTATATATGAGATGTAATTTTATTACATATAATGTGTATTGGCTATTTGGTCGTTTCAACGAAAAAACAAAATCGAATTAAATATTGGTATAATAAATAAAAGAATAAAACAAGGCTATAGCCTAATTCAAACAATTTGTTAATGATCTGCCATTACCTGATTTTTGTTAAGTATTATTATTATATTTGCGTGCTAAAGATTAATGAAGTTATTTTGTAATTATTTGGTATACGGAAACAGAGATGTACTATTAAAAATGTATTGGATTGTTATGGTCCTTTATTTATTAATTTACACTGATGGATTTACACTGAAGAAATATATGCACCATACAGACATAAAATTATGCAAATATAAATACATACTATCTGTTGAAGGTATAATATTCATATATGTATGTACCGAAGTTATTTCTATCAGTGTATTTATTCATATTTATTTAATATTAACGTCTCTTCCTACTCCAATTATTTAAGAATCATCATTTAATAATAATGAATTAATTAATTCAATGAAAAGGTTTTAATATTTCTGGACCTTTTATGGAAAGTTAATGTTTTCCAATAATTTATAACAAATATATCCTTAGGGAATGCACAGCTAGACTAAATTTATCAATTCAATTGAATGTGTAGCTTCGTTAAAAGTACCTACATATAAAATACATACGATTAATAATTACATGAAAAAGTATTTGTTTTTATTTATTTCGATTCTGAAATATATTTGGGTGTTTTCATTAAGTTTTCTATTTGTCATCACAATTAACATTTAATTTTCCTCGTGTTAAATTTCATTACGTGAAAAATATATAGAAATTCTCCCGAAACCATATTATCCGATTATACTTCTCTTCAAATGTCGAAATAATTTGCAAATCAACACCAATCAATTTATAATTATGACGTCATGGTGAAAACAGTTGTATAAGTGACATTAATAATGGCCAAACCTGAAAATAATAAAAGCATGAACATTTATATAGAAACAGAATGATTCAACAAAATAATCGTGTTAATGGAAAAATAGAATTTATTAATTAATAGATATTATAAGAAATTAAAATATAAAACCAAAGTCACAATATGACTATCAATTTAAATCAATTAATTTCATGATGATGTTAAACAGAGAAGAAATAACTTAATTATATGCTTTTATTTCATTACGGCCAATACTGAATTCAATAATATAAATTATAATTCTTAATTCAAATCCAATAAGTACATTCTAAATATCTTCATTGTCTATATTATGAAACATAATGGAATATGAATCAATATAGTGAACAAATTATATTGATATATTTTTTTAGTTTAGAAATTACATTTCCTTTTTATTTTAACTTTAAACAATAAAACTATTATCTAACATAAGTTTTCTCCATGGTAAAATAACTCTCAGTGGTACTTTACATAAACTTTTTTTCCTCCTAAATAGTATTTAAAAAAAATTGGTCACTTAGGTGTATAATAGGATTATTATCTAACTAAATATTGTAGGTACATATTTGTATACATAAGAAATATCAATCGCTTTATAGTCTACATTATAAAGTATTATTAGAAACATGAAAAAATCAATTTTTTTAACTATTATGTCAAGGAACTTATAGATTATACTTATAGGTCACTCTATATAATATATTGATTCGCTTTTGTATACTTTTAAGATTCCAGTAAAAGCTTAAGACTTTTGAAGTAATAGTGGAAATGTAATAATTCTTATTTTTGAATCTACCTAATTCAACCTATCGGTTTTAATATAAGGCTTCTGTAGAAACCGAGATCTTAAGAATTAACCAAAAAAACAAACCAGACAAAAAACTATTTTATTCATATTGACTGAACCGAAAAATTCAAATAAAATTTTCAGCAAATATGTTTGTTCTAATTTATATTTAAAAAAAAAACATTTTAGATAATTGACCCTAAATTGAAATATAGATTTTAGAATATATGCAGTATCCATCCCAACACAGAGTATAAAATGGCGCTATCTTCCCTTGAGATATGTGTTAAAAATTGAGTTTAGCTTTAAGATTTTGAAGTATATTATATAGAATACAAATATACGATATCGATTTTACGATCGTCTGGAATTTTATATACAAATAATAAATCAAACATCTAAAATTTCAACGACTAATAAAATATAAAATATATACTTCCACAACTTATTAATTCGTCATGATTCAAATATATGTAAATGATGGACTTAATTTTAATAAAATTAATTTTATAAATGAATTATAGCATTAAAATTCTAAATCTAGTCTTCAGATTTTTTTTTATAAATTTATTATTAAAATGTATGGTGCGACGTATGGAATTGATCATATATATCTATATTTAAGAAATCTAATACACAATGATGTAAAACTTTCTTCTGCAAGTATATATATAATATTATAATATACTTTTCCAGACACATTTTTTTTTTATTTCAGCCAATTATTTTAATTAAATACAATCAAACATCATGCTTACCGAAAAACATCTACAAAACCTTACCTAGGAAGTTCAATGAACTTATAATATAATTGAAAACAGTATATAGGAGAAAACTGTTTTCATTTGAACTTAAAATATATAATATAATGACATTCATAAGAAAAAAAAGCTTTGATATGGCCCATTTTTTTTTTTTTTTTTGTAACACAAAAGAGTTTTATGAATAAAAAGAAAGTGATAAATATATTAATATATAAATAAATAACATAACTAGCCGTATGGAAAAAACTATTTTATATAATGTACTTGTTATCCAATATTTCATAAAATATTATAAACAAACAAAAACCAAAAAAAAAAAACATTTATTAGTAACGAATACTGTTTACCTTTCATGAACAATACAACCTATGCTTTATATAGTTTAGTTATCAGAGCTAAACCCGAATTCACATCTGACCTCGCAACTTCTCTAAGCTCTAACTGCGCTGGAAAAGCCAATTTAAAAAAAAACAACAGTGATATATATATAATATATATAATAAAGTGAAAATATAATTTTAGTTACAATTACTTACATCCCATTCCATTTAGTACCATATAATACTAAGGATTATAATACTTGGAACCTTAGACCCAGTAAATTCAATTTTATTCTAATTTTTTTTTTTATCACAATGAAGTTTACATTTTACATAACAAGCTTAGATAGAGTAAAAATAAAAATAAAAATAAAAACTAAAATGAATTTACTGGGTCTAAGGCTCCAAGTATTATATAAATACTAAATTGAATGGGCTAAGTCCAAATTTCTGTTGATCATCAATTTTCAAAAGTGATTTCCAAACAAATGTGTCCGATAATACATTCTAATATTATAAAATGTAAATCAATTTACGATTTTAGTAGAAAAAAAAATAGAAGAATTCAATCACCTATATAATTTATTAAAATCCTGAAACTTATCAATTATATAACGTAAGTTATTATTATAAAATATAAAAACAACGAAGGATAAAATATTTACTATGCAATGTGACCATTCTCTAAACATAATCGTACCTGCTTATGTGTACATGTAAATTGTAGACTGTATATCAATAAATTAATTCACATATAAATGTATATTTCAAGAAAATTGGTTGTGCATGGATCAATATATAAATAAATACACAAAAATTTATGAAATAGAAAATTTTTGCTTATCGGGTTTTAGTTATATTTATATTTATGTTTTTTTGGTCTTTTCGTATAAAATACAAAAAGTAATATATCATTACGAGTATTGACTTTGGCTTTTTTTTTTCTTTTTTGTATAACATTGGCAATTGGCATAAAATATTTGCGACCATGTAATGTGAGTAAATTGATTACAAAAAGAAAAGTATATACGAATAAGTCAGTAGAGATTAAGTTTGTAAGTTTTATGGATTTTCAATTCACAGTGGGATTAACTATAGTTGAGTGGGCATAACTTATACGAAATAGTTCTAGTCTAGCTATTCTAGCATTATTTGAATTTAAAACGATGGATATGCTAAGACGTATATTCTATTAAATATTTATTCATTGAATTTATCTTTTACCAATGTTCACAAAATGAAAGATCTCTTATATTCCGGATGGAATGTGTAGATGCTATAAAAACATTCCATTTTAATTTAGCTTACATTTAAACTGAGCACTTTTTATTGCATGAAAGTGCATTTTAATATATACTTATGTACTTTCAAGCAAATAAAATTCATAAAGCAAATTGAAAACAACAATAAATAACGTGTAAATTATACCTAACGAGCGAATGAATGAAGGTTTAGCTTTCTAGATTTTCTTTAAGTGGAACTTATTTTATATAACCTATTTGTTACATGCACGAAATCCCATGAAAATGAAACATTTGCTTTATATTCCATAGCATGATCAGAGGATTTTAGTCAATTGCACACTACGGTCTTTGAACTTTGTCTTTTTACTTATACATTTATTTGCACCTTCTTTTATCATGTCATTGACAGAATTCAGAACATGTTTATTAGATTTAGTATTTTAATATATATATACTGCTCATAAAATGATTGACCAATCACATAAAAATTTGATTCATGGGAATGAAATTTGTTATAATTTTTAATACCCATGTTTCAAAAAAATATTTGGAAACAAATTAAAAAAAAAACTACATAGAATACTTAAAAGAAAATAAAGAAAACTAAAAATACTTATTGGCACTTAAGAACAAACTGAATTAAAAATGTACTTTAAAAAACTAAAGTATGTTTCCAATTACGACTATAGCCTCTAGTTTGCTTTGAAGTTTACTTTTAATTTTTTTTTGCCTAACAACACAACGATAGTGCAAATAATATGTGGAATATCCCATCCCATGTTGCCAAGATATTCAATTCAGCATATATTTATTATAAATGGAGTATAGATTTGATATGATTTCTGAGAATGTTTTGTAAAATAAAAAAAAAAAAACAGGAGATTAGTTTGTCAATCTTTCAATTTTACAAAACCATCATCCGTATGGATGTCATATTTGAACAGTAGTATTCCATTTTTAATATTTTCTACCAAATTGGTATTGTACAAAATATAATTTTCTATTAGGACATACATTTTGATTAAAGATTATGAGGTTTAATGAAACTGAATATAAATTTACACGAAAATGTCGAGTTATTTAGAACAATAGCAAAGGTAAAGTAATCAACTTATTCAAAAAGATTTTAATGAGGTTATAGCCTATAAATTAGGTATTAAATGCAGTCAAAACATAATTTAGCCTCATTACTTACAATGACAAAATATGTCAAAAATTAATCAAAAGGTTTTCAAATATTCTATACAATTCACCATTTCTAGTAGAAACTAAATATCAATAATGATAAAAATCAATTTATTCTTATATTGAATTTTATTTGTATACATGTTTTTCTTAACCCATTTAATATCATCAGATATAAAAGACATTCATTCAAAGCATAATATATACTTTCGATGTAGGCTGCGGAGTGTACACAAACAAACAAACTAATATTGCAAGAATAAGATTAATAAAACCACCTTTATATTTCAAAAAGGTGATGATCTGCAGTTTGCATTAAAGAAATGGATCCAGAGTCAGACATTAGCATTTCTTTGGTAGAGATTCGTTTTTGAATGCTTTTGATTATCATAAAGTTTTATAGTGATGACTATGCTTCAATCTTTATTTTTATCATATTTTTTTTTAAGCAAAATCGATAAAGTAAATTTACGTTAAAACTAATGCTGACCCACCGAAATGGATTATTAATAAATCTGCTTAAATTGTTCAGCTCAGCTTAATCAATGATTTTTATTTATTAATTATATAGCATCATGCAATACGTATTTAAACTGTATATGTTTCATATAAAAATTTAGAATTTTGTGAAACACTTAACCATAAAGATATACCATATACAATATACATATGAATTAAACTTTAAATTATTGCCAAAGACTAAAAATACTTAAAAGAAAATAACCAACCGTTAAACTCAAATTACAATAATTTATAATATAAATGTGATTCGCCATATCATTCAATTTACACCGTCTCGACACAAACCTTATAGCACGACATATACCAATTCTCATTAATGTCGTAAATTTTCATGACCGCATATTATTAACACATAGGGTATGTCAGGTTAAAGGCAAGGTAAATGTTTGAAATACAGCGAGTGAATGCCAATATCAACATAAAATAAAATAAATATACTGAAACGTGAATTATTATTTTTTTTTGTTTTTTCGTTTTCAGGCTAACTTTCGCTTTTTATTATTTTTATTTTACTTAAATTTATTTTACCTTTGCAAATAGTTGTTGTTAACTATTATCACGACATGGCTATATTGATGTCGTTGTACATTCATAGTTTTCATAGTATTTTCACTGATGGAGTAGCAATTATATATATGTAAATTTTGTTACACGCATTATTTCATTAAAGTAAATCGTAACAGCAACGCATTAAAAAAAATAAAATATTCCGTGTTCAGATAATTATAGTTTTATTTCACGATATATCAACGGAAAAACATTAGCGTAAATTTTGTTTTGTTTTCATCTTTATCAATTTTTCAAATATTGACACCAATAACAAGAAGATAGTTTGCTCATTTAATTTGCAAATAATAATTTCCGGATATAAAAAGTACTTCAGGACCGAATAAGGATTACACAAATTCTTGCATATCGTTATCGCTGTACACAAATCATACCTGGCTATATGTTACATAATTTATAATTTTCCGTTTTTTGAACTTCAAATTATTTACTTTAAATTAAGTGTATATTGTTGGTTCTTACAGATAATTTTAATTTAATGTATTCAACCGTTATGGTTAGCCCGTCTATAATAAATTTATAGGTTTCACATCACATGTACGTTAAATAAATAGATTATTATTATATGTAGTAGGTATATATGCCTTTTAATCCATTGCAAATAATAACGATGCAAACGTTTCTTCTTTCGTTGCTTATATTTTTTGTAAATATTTAAATTGAAATAATAAATACATCTAATTAACAAAACAGAACTTAAATATACTTTCAATGTATATTAATAAACTGGTCGTGTGTCTACTTTAATAAAACAATTTGAAATCATATACGCATACATTTCTTATAACATGAAAATCACTTATGCACAATTTTTTATATGATTGGCACATTCTATTTCTATAAATGATTAACACACCGATACACTGTTATCGTTATCGTTATTACCATCAATACAATAAATTATATCACTTCACTCTATCAAAAATAATTATATAATTTGAAATTATAACGCGCATCGACGGCATATCAATGATATTAAAAATGTTAAATTAATATTCGTTGTTATTTTTTTTTATATATAAATTTTTTGTTATTTAATAAAACTCACAATTTTACCACAATCAATTAATCCTCATTAAGGATTAAAATTATTATTCGAAATTTTTTTTATGTTGTTGTTATTGTTGACGTTCATTTAACGACAATCGCGACGTAAAAATGAAATGGTTATAAAAAAATGAAATGAAATCCGTATAAAACAATCTAAACGTCTCATTACAACAGCCAGAATATTTAAACTGAATGAGGAAAATACCACATTGAATGTCTAGTCATTAACAAACAGCGAAACATTTTAAACAGAATTTTCTCTCCTCTTCGCGCTTATCCATGCCATTCATATATAAAAAATAAATAAATAATGTGCCATGGGCTAGTCATACCGTATACTAATAGAAGAGTGTACCTACTGCATTGTACACGTTGCTAGATAGTTCATTTTGATTGCCTTAAATTCGCACGCGCGATAACAAAATTTTCCCTGAGAAAGCAAAATTTCTCTGTTTTTTTTTTTTTTTGTTGTGTTGTGTTACACGTACGAGAATTGAGTAAGTATATAAGGCATTGGCAGTAATATGCAAAAGGCTTTGCGAGTTATTGGTTGATATATTTTAAATGTCGTCTGTGTTGTGCCACTTGTGTGAACCGCAACATGTAGGAGTGAATACATTCATAAATTAATGCACATAATGCAATCACTTTTTATTTTTAGTTTAAATATTAAATAGTATTTAAAATTTAAATATGTAATAAAAATCTGACATTCAAAAACATTATGATGAAATATGACTGTGACATTTATTAGATCTAAAATCAACTACTTAGGTGCTGTTCATATATTCCGTAACGCTTTTGGGGGGGAGGGGTTTGGTGCTGTGTTACGCTCCATATAAAAGAAAAAAAAACTTCATATAAAAAATGTTACGATGGGGGAGGGGGGGGGTCTAAAACAGACCAAAATCGCGTTACGTAATATTTGAACAGCGCCTTATATATATTTTTTTTAGAATATATTACCAGTGCTAGCTTATATTAGAAGTCGTAATGCATATTCGGTCTGTTTGTTTTAGATCTAAATTTAATTATCCAATTTTGAAAATGTAATAAGAAATTGTTCGATCATATTTGAAGAAACACAGGTGTTACGGACAGATGTTAAATTAAATATTCTAATAAATTATTGACGGTTATATCTTTTAAATTTAATTAATCGAATGCAAAGAGAAAGTGAAAATACGAAAATTTTACATCTACCACTTTTTTCATGGACATTTTTAAAATCTTTAGAATAAAAAGTTATGATGAATAAATGTTTAAATCAAAAACTAAAATAAATTCATTTCTATTTCTACAAGTATTTATATAAGCATATTCATTATTAGTTTGTACGATGGATGGGTAGGATGGATGATATTCCATAACTTTCCACTAACTAAACTATGCAATCATATTTAACTGATATTTGAGTCTCATTATCTTCTATGATAATGCCATCCACACTTAAGTAGATTATTTATTTTCAAGCTTCTGTTGTCATACATGTTTTGGAGTATTCAAAACGAATCATGAAGGTCGAAGGCGACACTTTGATCATAAACTGGAGACGTTTATAATACGTGTAAATATTTAACATGTCGACTAGACTTCGTATATAATATAGTCTAGTTAGTCGTCGCCATATTTTTTTATAATATAATATGTTGATGACATCAAAATTCAAATATGATTAAATTTCATATACTATAATATTACTTTCTTCACAGAATTTTAAACGCATTATGACGGTTCTTCAGTTAAAGAAATAATATTCGATAAGTACAAAAATGTTGAAAAGTTTCCATCGAAACCAATTTAGAGTTTTCTCAATCAGAGATTACTTTATTAGAGAACTTTTACTGTATCTGTACTAACAGACGCCTGAGCTTTCCAAACAGGAAAACAAAAAAAAAACACAAATCATCCAACTACCCAAAAATTAACTTTAATCTATGATCTATGACTATGACTGTATATTTGTTAAATGTAATAAATAATACAAACCGATGCGCAGAAACGAATTTGAATTAAGGCTGATGTGTGTAAATGAAACAGACAGTGCGAGTGCAAACGCATGTGTTAGAACGAGATGTACGATGCGCATGTATTCTGTATAAGTTATAAGTTTTTTTGTATATCGATATCGATTTCTTAACTTGAAAATAGGTACATTAAAAAAAAAAATAGAGAGTGTTTGTAGGTTTTACATTGCAAATTTAGTTTGGCAACAACGATCAACTCTTACTTTTTTGGAGCGCAATCTTAACCAATCTTAAGCACATATTTATAAAATATTATATTAAATATTCGAAGCTTATTCAGCTCTGCGATTTTGCGCTAATTACGGCCCTGATGATTTGAAATCTTCAACGAGAAATTTATATTTACATTGTTTCAAATTATTATCACACTGCTTTGCATTAATTGAATTGAAACCAATATTTGATTAAATATCCAACTAAAAGTTGTCTAACATTAAATAAGCTTATTCATGAAAATACAAACCAAAACATATAGAAGACTTATTTTTTAAATGTGAGTAAAATTAGAAGATATGAAGGGTAAAAAGGTTAACCCACAAGTAAAACCGACCTTAATTTGTCTCTACGCTATCAAAACTCTAGATAAAATGATTGAAGTTATGCAACACATTGTGACACACATACAAGTAAATGGATTGGCTAAAGACTTATTTTTTAAACTATGTTTATAGAATTTTCCCCTGACATATTTGTGATAAATGTAAATATTTCTAGCCGTACAAATATAGTTTCCAAACTTTAATAAAGTTTAGGTTAAATTCCTCAAGAGAATACTATTGAATAAGAATGAATATTACATACCTTTTACTATATTTAAAATAATTTTTAAAAGTAGAAAAGAACCTTAATGTCAAATTGAAAAAATTGTAATGATCTTGTAGCTAGTACTTACACTTTTGGAGAATTTTTTCAATCTAACCTATATATCCAAATCACCATTAATTATTAAAATTGGTTGAGTAGTTTTGGCGTTATGAATTTCTGTGAAATTTTGAAAATACCACATAAGTACCTTTATCGCGCGAAGAAGATACCTATAATTTTCACGAAAAAAAAATTGAATCGTTTCGAAAAATATGGGCCCCTTTGATTTCATTTCAAATAGCAAATCATGAAACTAAAACGACTGAGATTGGATATAGTTAATTTGATATTAAACGTTGATAAGAAACACTTTACTCTTTTAAAATTTGTATTGTATATTATTCTAAATGATGAAAAGTAGTGCAGTGGGAACAAATCATCGTTCTTTATTGCATCGCCTAGGTTTACTTATAATGCTTAAATCCATACTTCATAGTCATTACAGGTTTCGGCATAATTCATACAAATGCAATGGAGAATAAACGAATTCGAACAGATTCTAACTGTATAAGCTGATTAAATTCATACATATACACAATTCAATAAATTTTGGGCTTGGCTTTATAGCTTCTGGTACATGTTGCAAAAAGATTTCGAATACTTATACTAAAAATGTATAAATGTTATATCGTTTTATGTGTATGTGTAAACTAATACGATATAAATAATAGATTTTACTATTGTATAATATTAGTAAATTGTATTTGGGCTCATTCCAATCTAATATTGTTGAATACGCTGTTTATATAATAAATAGATTATCGTTGCCGAACTATGAAATTATTATATCATGAAAACGAATTTTTTTTTGAGGCATTTTATTTTTATTTTTATGTAAATGAAATTATATTTCTGGACAATTGAGACATTTCCGTAAATTCTTTTATAAAATCAGTTGAATTAATTTTATGAAAAAATAAGTGAAACCATTTTTGATGTTACGTTTGGGTTTCTCAATAGTGAAGCTATTTCGCAATATTTTTAATGTTTCTTTCATTAAGATTTTTTCAGCAACATCCCGTTAATTTCTTTTTTAAGACAACAGGAACAGCCTGGTTAAGTTTTTATATTTGAATTGTTGATATTATAATAAACAAAATTTATGCTAAATTGAGGAAATTTAATTAACGAACAGTGAAATAACTTTCTTTAATTATTTATTATTGAGAAACTCATTAGGTAAGAAGAGCAATAAATAATTGTTTGCAATATTTTTTTTTTCGGCATTTCGTTATTATTGTTATACAAACAAACATGTTTATGCATAAATATCTCGGATATTGTTCCAAAAATGAAAAAGTGCTGAAGCCGCTTATTGCAAACCGATTCCAAGGAATCCATTTTTAATATTCCCGATGTTGTCAGGCAGCTTGTTACAGGAGCTGCAAAATTTTGCAAAATATTTATTTTTGTACTGCACCGACCCTCAGCCTAAGAATTTCGAGAGTATTAAAAATAGATTCATTGATGTCGGTTGACTTATAGGAATTTATTAAAAATGTGAAAAAATTGTTCGGTAAATCTTCTTAAATATTATAATAAATATTCGGGACTACACTCCAAAAAATGTCAAAAATATATTATTTTTTAAAAAAAATTGTTTTACTTCACATATTCACTAAATTTAATTTCAAAATAAATAAATAAACAAAAAAATTGAGTTCAATGATTTCTTTGATGAAATAAATTTTTTTTTTTTGAAAAAATCATCGATACTTGATTTTTTATTTTTACTTTATTCTCAAATATTTATCTCAATATTTAGAAGATTTACCGGGTTGATTTCTATAGAAAAAGTTTTGCAATTTAATCCTGAGAATAACAAAAAAAAATATTGAAGTTTTGTAAACCCATTCAAAAGTTATGAGGCTTAAAATATGTAAAAAAGATAAATATTTGAAAAAATCATCGATTTTCAACATTTTTTCGAATTTGAACACGTATACCTCAAGATCTAAGGACTTGACCGGACTGACTTCTATTTAAAAAAGTTTCAGAATTTAATCCTGATGCGAATGAAAATAGAAAATTTTCGAAGTTTCATAAATCCTTTTAAAAGTTATAGAACACTCAAAATCACAAGTTCAACTAGGTTGCGCGGTGGCTACAATTTAAAAAATTTGGACCAAAACATTGAAAATGGTCGTTTTAGGTCGAGTCACATCTAAAAATGCTTTTGGAGCTAGAAAAATCGAATCTTTTGGAATTGTCATACAAAAAACGAACCACCCTAATGCATAAACAAAACATGTTTGTTAGCCCCACGGAAACTATTTATTTACATTTTAAGTTATACCGCGATCTGCTCTATGAAAAAAGTCTAAAACTCATTCGAAAATATCCGATATCTCAAAAAAAAAAAAACACATGAGCACGTAGGCTTTACCTATTAAATTTATCAGACAAAGTACTTAATTATTTTTTTTTTAAATAATAGTGAATATAAGACGAATCTTATCTTAATCTTAAGAAATTTTTAACCCGAGTTTATGTATGTGATATTTTTGCTTTTATACTTATTCATATCCAGCAATTAAAATTAATTTATTATATTTTAAAAGATAAATAGAAAAATAAAAATAAAATAGATTTTATTTCAAATTCTAAACTAATATCACAGAATATATATACCTATAACAAGAAGCGCAAAAGGCGGTTTTTCTTTCCAATATCCTATATCTCTTTCACATTCCATCTATACAAATAAAGGTATTTTAGAGGTATTCAACGACTAATTTTTTGTATGAAAATGTCACATTTTGCGCTTCTTCTTAGACATATTCTCTACTAATATCGTAATTTTATTTAAAACATGAATTTTAATTTCGGACAATCGGTTATATTCTGTAATTCATACCTTCACATAATAATTGCACCTTTGTGCAACATCCAAATATTTATTTGTTTCTAAACATAACTCAGCCAGCGTGGATTTTTGTTTAGCTTCAATTAGGAGATCCCAGCTAAAAATACACACTATAAAACAATCGAAAAACCATTGATTTATACTATGTTGCAAATTACAATATTTGAGTATATATTAATTTAAACTATTTTACACTATTTGATGTGTTTTCACACTACATATTTCGGTGTTATAATCAACAACTCGTTCTTCCAATACGACGTACATATTTCTCTACATCATTAGGAATATCATAATTAATAACATGTTTAATATCTGGATAATATAAACCCTTTGAGGCAACCACCATTTATAGTAACAAATTCATAAACTTTTAAATTTTAATAGTAAATATACGTTAATAACAGGAATAAAACCGGACCCGACGTTCGTTGTAAATAATCTAATATATAAACATATTTTACTTCCAAAATAACATTCATTCGCGCTGCACCGGATCTTTCCACATTTATTTGTTTATAAAATATCGAATAAAAATGGAATTAAAATTGAATATGTTACTCTGAACTTTAAATCCGATATTTATATTTGAGTTAAAAAAAAAAAAATAAAAAACATTAATCATATGTATTACGATCTCATTTGTGGACTATTTCTTAGTTCCATTCCATTTAAAAAAGCTGATTTCCTATATGTAAGTGTATACATAATTTTTTGATTTTATGAATTAATTAATAGCAAAATTATTTTACTACCACATTGCTATTGACCATTGTATTGGATGTGTATTCCAGAGGGACTTGTGCTAACGTTTCTCAATTGTCCACATACGCATAAAATTATTTTTAGAATTATATATTTATGCACTACGCTATTATTAAATTTAAGTTGCAGATATCAACAAAATTTAAAGCTTATAAATAGTACGTATACAATATATGCTATTTAGAAAAAAATAAATCTACCCACTATAAACTCTTCAAAATAATTGCAAAATATTATTTCTTTAAGCTATTAATGTTTTAAAACTATAATTAAAGTTTTCATTTTTTTTTTTTTTTTTCTAATTATGGATATTAAATAAGTATATTTAACATCCCCGGTTATAAGTACTAAATGCCTTAACATATCAATAAAATAATCGATGAATCAATAAATAAATAAATCATACAAGGTAAAAAAAAAGAAAAAAAAAACATAATATAACTAATTTAGTCTATTGTAATTGGCATAAATAATGATTACGTTTTATTATTTACGAGCAATAACAAAATTATAAATCAGAAAATGAATAACAATAAATATATATATATATATATACTTATGCTTAATTGCTCAATAAAAGAATTATCATTATGTTAGAAGCAATAACAAGCCAGTGTCAATAAATGCAAGATCTTGTTGTTAGAATGGAAATTTTATATTATGTGTATCATATCTCAAAACAAAATAATAATATAAAAATATAAAATGAAGCAACATTCAATGGTTTAACAAAAATTTCATGATTTTTCTAAAATAAAAGGCTTGTGTCATTGCATGTTGAAGCCATGTGTAAAAAAAAAACTGACAAATACATTTTTTTTTCTCCCGTGATGTTATACATCGCGATAGCAAATCATAAATTTTTTACTAGGTTGTTTAATGGCATTATGGATGTTTAATTTTTAATAAATTCTTTATAATACTTTTTCTTGATGGGACCCGAAATCTTATGGATGGGAGCGTTCCAATAATTCTATAAAAACTTACAGTTTAATATTAAAGTAAAACTGATTCATTGAATAATCAATGATTAATGCAAAAAATCAATCCTTTTAAAGAGAATTGTGAAATTTTTTTGATTTAGTTTTAGAACAATGTTTTTACATTTTTCATAAATTTAGTTTATAAATTAATGAATTCAAATATGAAATGCATTTAAATAAACAAACTTATAGCGAAAAAAATTTTTTAATGACAAAATATTGGCCATTTCTGTTACTAAATTAATGTAGAATGACATACAGCATAATATTTTCCCATTATGCCATCGATATTTATCCTACAATAGATTATTCCAAATATTTCTGAATGCTACTCCACTTAAGAACGACATACAATAATATTAAACTTATTTGTCGATATGTTAATATAGGATGAATAATACGAATTCGTTTCATGTGAGAGGTTCTCATACATAAACAAAAGAACGTGATTAAAAGTTTCATTACTTTTATAAGATAGTATTTTTTTTAAATCCATAATAAATCAAAAAAGAAAATCTCATTGGTAAAAGGTTTTTGGTCATTTTCTCATATGAGAACTTCTCGCCTCAAAGAAGTTCACGTCCAGTTATTACTAGGCACCTCCTTTGATCAAATTGAAGATTTGCTCAAATTAAAAAAGCTTTAATTAAATATTATTATCTATTCTGATCAGTGATCGTAGCGTTGAAAAGTTTCATTGAATTTTGAAACCTTTCATGAAAAGATTTCACTAACTTATGAAACTTTTCACAATTTTTTTTTATTTATTATTATTTATTAATAATTGCTTTTTTTAAAATAATATTATTTTGAAAACAAAATAATGAATAACAATAATAAAAGTATTGAATTCAAACGAATATTTATATGTTTTGTTGTTTTCTATCGTTTATACGTTTTTTTGGCGGTTTTTTGGGTTTTTTTTCTTTATGAAAAATTCCATCCGTGAAACGTTTCAATTGAAGTTTCATGAAACTTTTCAAAAAAATATCGTTTCATGAAAACTGCGAACACTGATTCTGATAAAGAATATTTTACAAGTAGGAGATAGAAACCAACGTAAAAAAGCACTCTATGGGCTTCATACTTTCTTCGCTTTGCAATAGCCTATCACTGATAATTGTAAAGATTATTCAAATTTGAAAAAAATAAAATAAAAATATTTTTCAATTATAGAAATTCTACGTGAATTAGTCATCGATCTAAGGAAAATAGAAAAAGAAAAAAAAAACAATTGTAAATTTGATTTATACTTAGGTAACTTGTATTTCATTCGTAATATTAAAATTATTCATATAGTTTACATCTTTTTTTTTTTTTAATTATTATTTTCTCTGTTCTAAATATAGATAAATAATTTTTCATCAATTTGTTAACTCTTTTTCATTTTATTTAACAATCCATATTGCTATTGAAATATTAATAACTTTCCTTCGTCGAATATTATTATTATTATTTTTTTATTGCATTTAATAAACACATACCCAGAATTCGAACAGATACACAACAACAAAATATTTCATAATTAAATATAGATGTGATGTTTGGACACGTCTAAAAATGATAAGGCTACCTAAAAATGTGATTTTTTTAAAAATATATTTGATTAATGTTAAACGGCGCTGGCTGCAATGGTAACACAATCAACATAATCAGGAAACTATCTATTGCTATTCAGTTTTGTTCGATAAAAAAAAAAGAAGAAAAATCTCAAAATTATGTATTTGTGAAATAACGAAATAATAGATATTTCGTTTCATTTTTGGTTTTGTTGTTTTTTCTTTAAATAAACGGCACAAATTTACTTACATCATCTGAAAAAATCAGCCATTACGATATCTATTATTATGCAACAGTAAAGTAAAAAAAAATGTCTCGTATATGATATTACTGAAGCATATAAGTGATCGATCACAATATACATAATTTAATTATATTCGTAATTCTTAATGGATAAATTATTATGAAAAAAAAAAAAAGTGTAATAAACTAGATGTCTTATAACTAAAATTCTAGATTTAACTGAATGATTTTTTTTTTATTTGATTTGGTTATCGCCAATTATCTTATGAAAATTAGTTGCCCTTCTGTTGTCTTTCTTTCTTTTACATTTTGATTAACAAATTTTATTTAATTTTTTTTTTTTTTTAATATTTATAAAACAATATTACTGACAAAACAAAAACAAAAACAAAAACAAAAACAAAAAAAAAAAACCTAATAATCAACAGTATTTTCACGAATATTAATGAATTAATTTTATATGAATTACAAAAATAGTGATATCTTATTTAAGTTGATACATGATTTTTTTAAATTTATTGTGGTGATGGTTTTATTGATTGCTTATTATTGATGAGGGTGGTTAGCTATCTGTGTTGACGATATTTTCGTTCTTGCCATGTGGTAAATTTACGATCAGCTATTCGTAGTAACTGATTTAAATGTTGTGTTAATGCTGTACCGATGGGTGAAAGTTCTCTTATGGCACGTTCCTGTTTTCAAATAAAGAATTTAATTTAGTTTGTTTTTGTCAATAATATTGCCGATTGGTTTTTTTTTCTTTTTTGTTATCAAATAAGTACACTAACCTCAAATGGATGTAACTTCGCAACTTCAAATCTTTGTAATGCTTCGTGCATGCGGACAACTTTGGCTTCCAATTCGGGTGTAGTCGGTGGAAATGAATGCCAAAAATGTCTCAACAATTCACTCAGTGCTAAATATAAATTTCTAAGTTCTTTTTCTACATTTGGAGGCACTAATTCTGAATTGGACAATAAATGGGAAAAGCAATTAAAAATAAATAAATGCATAATTTTAAAATTAAACGGTTTTTTTTTATAACTTACGAGCTAAGGATTGTTCTTGAAACCCACGCATTAATGCTCCACCAGGACTCAATTCACCAAGTGCATTAACAGCAGCCTTAGCATTGACCAAAACTTTTTGTGGCGTACGAGCACTCCATGTTTCAGTACATTTAAGTATTTGAAATTGTGTTGACTCCAGATTATTGACTTCTTCAGTTGGCTCCGAATGATTCGTTATTGGAACCGGCCCATGTAAGTAACGTTCAACCTTTACTAAATTCAATTGGGTAGATGGTAATTTTGAACTACCAGTCAATGTGCCATTCATTTCATTTGATTCATCTGTTTCTAGATCATCGTAACGAATTTTCTCCAAAATTCGTTGACGTTTATTCTTTGGTTCACTGACGTTTGATACAATTGAATCGAATTGTGAATTTTGCTGAACACCATCAATATGATTTCTTTTATGATTTTCCTTGATGCCATTAATTGTTGGTAGACTCTTTCCACCATTATCTGTGGGCTCATTTTTATTAGCGTTGGCATCTATTTTACCGTTAAGAGTGTTTACATTTAAACATGTATTTAAGACCATTGTTGAATGTTGATTAAATCGTTTTATCATATTTTGATGAACAATATTTCCACTATTAACGCCACCTTTATCAGTTGGTGCTCCACCGAAACCATCTTCCAATGAATTATCTTCAAACGATCGTAAATCTAAAAGTGCATCACCGGCACCTTCAGCAACAGCAATTTTTAACGCTTGATCATCAATTTTGCCACATTCAGTGAATATATCTTTGGTGCCAGCCATTATTCGGTCACGATGAAAGTAATGAGATTGGAAAAATTTCGTCCAAAATTCAGATTCAGTTAGTTTGGCTGGAACATGTTCAATATGTTTACGTTTAACAGCCGGATATGTTTTAAATATACATTCTATTATGTCGCTGGTTAAATTATATTTCAGTCCATTACAACCATCGGTTTGTGGTTTTATATCAGCTAAAAATGCACCTGAAACACCTACAAATAAGAAAAAAGGAAGAAAAACGAAATTAGAATTTCTGAGACTATACGCTCGCTTATTTAAAAAAAAATAAAATATTCTTAAATTATTTAACGAACATTAAACATGACGACGCTCATCAATCAACCCAAGAAAATATTTTCGATTAATATGTCACATTTGATGATGTATTCACATATTTTAGAAAGAGCTTTCCAGTTGCATTATTTTTAGAGCCTTTTTTCACTTTTCTTATTATAGTTTTTTAAATATAAATTAAGTTGATCGTGAATTGCTGTAATCGCAGACCAAGTTGCTCACTTTCACTTGCTTGATGATTAAGCCACATATAATCCAGTTGAAAAATACAACCCAAATATATATAATTTTTTAATAAGTTAGATTGTATTTTCCAACGTGATTACGAGAGCTTCATAATTTAAATAAATATGTAGGTACAACACTCTATTAAGTAGGCTTCACAAATTTTCTTAATTTTTTTTTTTTTTTAGCAATGTCATGAATTAAAGAAGAACACAACGCTACTGAGATATTTATATCAAAATCACTAATAAAGGTTTCACAGTTGATGATTAAACTATTTATTAAATAAATGACATACCAATATCTTGTTTTTGTGAATTCTGCTGTTGCGTATATTGTTTGGCATGTGTGGCCCAAAATTCCTCGCTGGTTAGCACTTGTGTTATCACTAAATCTTTGTACATTTGCAGTAAATGTGGATTTTCCGTTAAAATTCTGTAAAATAAGTTAATGTTAATGTTAATTTTAATTTTATGTAGGTTGATAATACACTTCTTGAGGGAAAAAAAGACACCCTACTTATTTTTCTCCTCTAATTCTTTATCAACTTTTCGTTTGAAATTTGGCAGTAATTGCTGGAGCAATTCCTTAACTTTATCACGATCCTGTATTTGTGCCTCTGAACCACTGCGATTTACAAAATGAAATGTTGTATTATTGCCATCATGCATAACAACTTGTAATTGCACTTTTTGTTTGCCTTCGGGTGAAATTTTTTGCACTATTTTTTGTATTTATTTAAATTAGTACGAAAAAAATAAAATGTAATATAAGATTGATAAGTAATATTTTAGCAATTACTTTTAATGTCCTGAAAACGATGAGACACAGCAACTTTATCACGATTTTCTGCCATCCATGCAATACGTTCGTTCATGACATACAATGTTCCATCGCCTTTCTTGAATCGTACTCCACCCATTTGCAGAAGTACGTCTTCACTTTTTGTTGTCATTTTGAATAGAAATGTTGATTAAGGATATAGATGAATGCAAATGATTTACAACACCACCACAGGCACACAATTTTGTGTGGATGTGCGTGCGTGCACGTATCGTTTAATGGAGTCAGATTTTCTTTATTTCCGGATTATTGTTAAATTTGTATAATCGGTTTGCTGGAAATGAAACCCAAATAAAAATAATTAAATTATTTTAATGTTATTTGTTCATTAGTCATAATTATAAAGAAAAATCTATTATATAGATCGTGTATCGTAGATCATTTTTTTTTGTATCATCCTATAAACAACTTTTTATGCATATAAAGATTAATATGATTTATTTGATAATACACATTTAATATAGAAAAATCATTACTAAAAAATAATGTTCGTCCTATTTCGATGTCTTTCGACTTATATCTAAATTCAAAAAAATATAATAAACAAAACTGTTCATCGCAAATCTGTTATAAGTACGCTCCAACATAACAGTCTACCATTCGATAACAAATTGTTCACTACTAATCAGATAAAAGTAAAGAAAATAAAAAAAATCTGCGTTTTAAAATACACACAAAGAATTAATCCGATTAAAAAAAAAATATATATATATTTTTCTTTAACTATCGCTTATCATTGAACGAACACTCGTTTGATTTTACTGGTGTAATAATAATTTGACTACCCATGTTTTCACTAAAACAAAACAAAAATTTAAATTATTCTAAAACGCCTTTTAAAAAAAATAATTATGAGATTTTCGATTTTTAGCAATTTAAAAGAATCAATTTTTCTTCTTTTTTTTTTACTTTTTTCTATTCGCTGTTGAATTAAATTTAATTCGGATGAACAGAAATCACGTCAATTTTGATAATTTGATAATTTGCATACTTAAGAATTAAGATTAAACAAATTAAAAAAATACAATTTAAAGTTTTTGCTCGTTTTCTGTGCTCTTTAATTGAGCCTGAAAATGTAATATTAATTTTATTTTAAAAAATTTGCTGATTATTTAATAACTTATTGTAAAAAAATATATAAAAAAAAAAAATTATTATCATCTGAAATTATCTCGCTAATTTTCTTTTAGCTCGTATAATTTAACGTTTGAATAACTAATCGTTAAAACTTTTGGTTTCAATTGAAACTGAAATCCATTACAATTTCAATCATTTATCTCCAAAATGTATGTAGTTTTTTTTTTGGTTACCGGCCGGTACTTATGTGATCTAATCAGTCTTTTCGGTGGAATAATCAAATTTTAACTGCTTTCTGAAAAGAAGATTATGATCTCAAGACAAAAAACAAAAGATCATTTCACATTGTGTTATTACTTAAAAACTATTAAAATTACTTATATTTGTAAAAAATTAATAAATATTTTCTTGTCTGTAGTGATTCATAGCGAGTCTTCTATCAGTTTTCTTTGTTTCATTTACTTTATTTTAGTTTTTTTTAAAAAAAAAAAGTTATTTATTTTTAATTGTTCAATGATCCTATTTTGTAGTAAAGTAATTAATTAGATTAATAATTAATTGTAATATGATTGGGAATTTTATTTTCATTTTTCATTCCACAATTATTTCCCCGCAGATGTATGACCGTTGATGTCGATACATATCCAAAGATATTTGATAAGTTATTAAACTGTTCAAAAAAAATAAAAACTCTATACAAACACATAAACAAATTCATATTCATGAAATTCATGAGATCCAAATATGAATTAACCAAACAAGCCAAAAATAACAACAAAATATATTTGTTTGTAGTGTTTCTGTGCCGTACATGTTTTTTAACAATTTAAATTAGTATTAACATCTTCGATATACTGGAAAAATAATTACTTGGATTTAGTGACGTCAATCTCATTGTAAATGTAAACCTTTTTCGGCTGCCTAAATTGGCACGCAATATGCAATTTTGACGTAAAAAAATAATATTTGTGATTCGAGCCCCTCTTTTAAAGAAAATAGTAATAAATTCAATTTACATTTCAGTTTACAATGATTTAATGCTCGTAGATTATAATTATTTCATAAGATTGCGAAAATAGCGTTTTCAATTTGCATTGCTTCAATTTATTAATTTATTTATACCATCATTAAAATTATACTTTCGAGCTTAAATTGCGTTAAATGTGGTGTCACTTTTGTTCTATAGAAATTCTAATTTTATGAAGTTCCGATTTCTAACTTCCCAACAGAAGATTTTACACTTTCTACTTTTTATTAATTTTATAGTCATTAATTCATTTCTTCATTTAACCACTTTCAATTTACATATTATTATTATTATTATTTATTAACGTGACACACCGATGATACGTTAAATCGATTACAATTTACTTCCTTAATTTAAAGCGAATAAAAATAAGTTTTTTTTTACGGCCTTGAAAAATTTGCAAATGCGATTTAAATCAAATTAATTGTTTTTTTTTTTTAAACAAAAACTTCTCAAATTTTATTCTTTCTATAGCTTTAATTTGCCGATCAAATGTGATGTAATTCATCAACTTTTTTTTTTCTTTTTCTTTTGCTTCACTCATGCAATGTTCAGCATGAATATATGAATAATCCACATGAAACCGAAATCTCCGTTGTGCCTCTCATCACAACCGATAAAAGCAATTAAAAAAATATTACGCATTTTACATTAATAATACAAGCGAAATTGAATTAAAAACATTTTTAAAACAATCCGAACACATTCAATAAACAATTTATTAATGAATTATCATGAAAATCGGCTATTTACCTGTATTTTTGATATGATTTTTATAGAGCTGTTTTGTAATACGTCTATGGCGGCCATTCGCAATTTTAATAGAACAACACCAGAAAGTTTTGTACATCGTTTCTACACACAGGTATACAGTATAACTAATGGATGTACAAGAAGAAAGTCCAATATTGTTCCCACAGAGTCGCGTCAGAATTGCGGCTTTCGAAATGGGTAATTTTGTGAATGTTCGAAATGTGGAAATTTTACATTTTTTTTTTGTTTTTTAATTATCGCACGTTTCCATGTAGTAAGAAAGAAAAAATAAAGTTGATAGGAAAGTAATATATGTCTCCAGATGTCAGTTTAAAACAATATCGCCTATACTTTTACGAATAGATGGTGCTAATAAAATGAGTTAAACCTTATCAAAAAATGTAAATAAGTGGTTATGTATAATTATATGATTTAATTTCGTTTAAATATTTTATATCTTGCTTTTTATAAAACACTAATTTTCCACGTTTAAGTTTATGTATGCTAAATGTTGTATTTTCTATGAGAATTCAAAAAATAAATATGGCTCATTTATGTTCAACAATACTTACGAATCATTCAATACTTATGAAATTCATACCATGACCTAAATATGGTATAATATTTAATACCCTAAATAGGTATGAAAAGGAAAATTTCGGATTTCATACCACATTTATATGGTATGATTATATTTATACAACAATACGATATGGTAATTTCGAAAATATACCTTCTCATACCTGTTTATGGTATTTAATATGATATACCGTGGTGGAAAATATTATACCATACTCAGGTCATGGTATGAATTTCATACCATTACAGAGTATTGCAAAAAAAAAAAAATCACAAGGGTAGCGTGTATTGACTAAACTAAAATCGAAAGTATATACAACATTTAGCACATACAAAAAAAAATGTGGAGAGTTTTTTTTTATATGCCATTCATCTAATTTATGGAGTTTCTATATTGAGATTACTTCCATTTATCTAATTTATGGAGTTTCTATTTTCTATATTGAGATTTTTTCCATTCATCTAATGTATGGAGTTTCTATATTGAGATTACACTTTCATTTACTTAGTTTTTGTTTGTTTGTTTGTGGAAACTGAGGGTTATTCTTCATGAAATAGTACAATTTGACACATGATGATTATTAGAAAATATTTTATTCTGATATATTAGCGATAGATGCACGTTATTATGAATATTTGTTATTTTTATATTGACGAACAAATATTTTAAACATTTACTTCAGTAAATTTAAATTTTGTATTGAAAAAAAAAATATCACATTTCCCCAAGATTTACCCCAGTTGCGAAGTGCGAGCGATATTCGAGTGTTGTCAATGTGGGATAAGGGTGACGTTGAAAATATATTCGAAAAATTAAGGGAGCAAATAAGTGTAAAGTGCGAATGGGGTAAAGAGGATTGGGAAGGTCCTAAAATCAATTATGTGTAAAACGCCTTAACAAAGATTAAATGTCAAAATAAATGTAGTTTTACAATTTTAATCCGCTTGGTTCTCTAGTCTAAAAGTGACGAAATATAAAAAATGCGATGTAAATTGTAAATGATTAAAAAATTGTCTAAAGAATTCGTGGAATTTTGAAATACACAATAATTTCTGATACTCGCCGCAGATGCGCAAATACCATATTTAATATATACTCGTAAGTGTAAGCGAGTCAGGTAATATAAGTATAATTACGTGTGCGTAACGGAGACAGACAATGCGCGGCGTGTATAAGAAATTAATGCGCTAGGCAGTGATCGACAACGGGTTGCCCGGCCCGCGGCCCGCCCAGGCCCGGCCGGGCCGGACCGGGTATCGGGCGGGCTGATGATTGTTTTTTTTTAAGCGGGCGGGTTACGGGCGGGCCGCCGCATATCGACGGGCCTTGCGGGCAGCCCGCAGGCCCGCTTTGAAAAAATATATAAGGAAAATTTTAAAAATTACAATATG
>JAABKK020003569.1:3463-15232 GCA_011634745.2 Catotricha subobsoleta
ACCAATAAGTATATAGAAATTATTATATTCATTGTTCAATTTTTCTAATTAATATTCTGTTTATATTATGCATAAGCATAACCAGACATTCAATTAACTCGATTTGAAGATCACATTGCCTTGCATTAGAAAAGGCGTTCAATGTTTGCTTTAACTACTTGGACCCTTCAGGCATTTCGTGTTCTTCATCGCTTTAGAGCCATTGTTAAAGCTAAATATAAATGAAATGGTAGCTAGAAAATATGCTTTGCAGAATAAGTATTTTGTAAACAGTTTTGTATCTTCATCTGCATAATAGAATTTATTCTTAACAAGTTCAATAATACAGGAAGGCATGAAGTTATTGCCATTGGGCCATCGTTGTTACACCATTCAGAGTAGATGGGATAGGAAATACGTTTGTTAATAATTAATTAAATAATACAAAAAAAAAGTAAAACAAAACAAAAAAAAAAAAAAAAGAAAAGAAAAGAAAAGTACTTTTCTTATAAAAGAAGTAAAAAAAAAATCCTTTAAGATAAAGTTTCTTTGAAATATGATTTTGCTTACGAGAAATGGTTTTTGTGCGGCTGCTTTACAAAAGGAATCACACTAATTAATTCTACTCATAATTTATTTGATTGCAACAAACAATTTTACATCAGCCACAACCGCCTTTTAATATATTATGCGGATGATTAGTGAGCACTGTGAGCACCTTCAAAAGCAGAGTAAATAAATTTATATGAAATCAGCTTATATATCTCTTGTCAACAAAAACCTAGTGGAGTGTGAAGTATTTCGTATGGGCATAATGAAATTACTATCTGAATATTAACATTTTCGAAGGTAATTTCCAAAATTATTCAATTCAAAAGTGTTTGGATACTTACACGTGCCTATATTTCCATTACATTAAATGTGCGTCTATATTTACTTATATGTAATGTGAATATTAGGGTGGTTATTTTTTTTCCTTTTTTTTATCAAAAATTTGATATCATGTTGCATAATTGTTTAAAAGCTTCCACTTTGCGGAAAAATAAGCGACATAATAATTTTTTGGAAAAAATGTATGATTTACTGGTTGCACAAGGGCCTTACAGATTATTTGTTAAAACAGATGTGATAAATATGAGCTAATTAGTTTACTCTAGTTTACATTAACATTTGTTAGTTTTTCTACAACAGTTCAAAGTAATTTAATAAGCTGTTCAATGGTTACAAGATGAGATTTTTTGTGGAATAATTTCGGGAGCTATGGCAATTTAGTTTATGTTTGTATATAACATGACATTTAACTATGATAGTTCTAAACGAACAGCCCATATATTGTCCCCAAATTATTACTGTTCACTAATAAAGTAATGAATTAACTTTTGACCAAGAAAATACTTCTGTTGCTGAAATGTCTTAATTATTAAGTCAACTTAGTTCATACTTATTACATCTGTTTTGAAAAAAAAAATACACTTTAAAGCCCAGTTTCCTCTTCGCGTGAAATGAAATTTTCGAGTAGCGAAATTTTAAGTGAAATAATAATATGGAGAATATAAAAAATTTCGCTCGTGAAATGATAGTTTCCTATTCGCGTGAAATGAATTTTGTGAAATGATTTTTTCAGTACCTCATTTCCCTAGGTAATTTTTGTATGGAAACCGGCGACCAATAAATCTGAATATCGTTTATTTTCGCGCTTTATAACAATTATGCAACATGACCCTACGCATTATTAGACTATACGGTCTCAAAGGGGTGTATTAAACTGTCTATACGATTAAATGTCCCGTCTATAGACGGTTTATAGACCAAAAACAGTCTATAAACCATCATTAAACGGTATATAGACTAAACTAGCTATAGACCGTATATATTTATAGACGGTTTATAGACTATTTCGAAACTGTTATGCCTATTGGGTGATATTTGAAAATAAAAAAAAAACAAACAAAAAACAAACACACCCTAGTGTATAATGTATAATGTATATATTATATATATATATAGAAATTGATGAACACATTAAACAGTAAATCTCAATAATAATAAAATTTCATTTTCTTTTCCAACAATTTAATGCGCTGTTATTTGGTTGTTAATATTATTTTTTTGATATTATTTGATTGTACCTATTCATTACATTAAATTAAAATACGTAAATCAGACAAGAAATAATAAATCACATACATTTTAAAATAACATATATACTTTTTGCTACATTTGTCCGATTAAAAGTTAAATGTCAGTATATATACACACTTTAGTAAAAATTATTTTATAGTTGGACGAGTGAACCACAGAAGAATGAACAAAAAGTAAAACAATTTCGTTTGTATTTAATTCACATGAACGTTATATTTAAGTAATACATGCGCTCTGGGCTGTTTTCGCATTGGGTGTGTATTGGTTATTATTATTTATTTTTTATTTGCATAAAATTTGTATTTATTAATATATTTTGGTTTTTCATCTACATTAACGCGATTATAACTTAAGCTTATACATACTTATAATATTATATAAATTTGAAACATGCTTGTTCCATTCGCGACTATATATACGAATTCGAGTTGAGAGATAGTTGAATTCTAATTTAGATTTAAGTTATTAATAAACTTGCAAACATATTTTTAAATTGCTCACTAATCGTAATATCCCGTATCTGTCAGCGTTTTAATGCTAAAAATAAATGTATTTAAACTAAATACGCCATTGCATTCGTTTTGCGGACATTATTTTTGAATACATGAGTATAGAATAGAGGTAGAGAGGTATATAAAATAAATAACGGTGTACGAAAATTATACACTATAAAATTTGCCGATAAAATTATTTTGCTGGGGAAATACACAATATTTAATTTAATTGTAAATTTGACATAAATGTTTGGAAATTTAATTGAAAATAAGTTCTATTTTTTTTCGTTGAATGAATGACTGAAGAACGGACACACATTTTTGAGTTTCAGTTTAAGTAATGAAATAGAATTAGATGAATTTAAGCAATTAAATTAAAATTGACAGACATCATGTGCAATACAAATGCAATTGTATTCAGAAAACAAGCTTATTGACTGCATCTTAGAAAAAGTTGCATTTCAATCGATTCATTTGATCTTAAGCTCAGAATTAACTGAAACTTTTAGAGAAATTTAATAATGCCTGTTCAACCATACGATTTATCGTCAGATAACGTACTGAACGGCCCTTAACGAAACCTATATGTAGATCTCTAGAGATTTCGTTAAGGAGCGTTCTATATGTTATCTGACAATATCTTCTGGTTGATCGGGAGAGGGAGAATTTTGTGTTAAATAAAATATATTAAAATATTTTAATACATAGTAGTTTTGGATACGACGCAATTTAAAAAACTAAACCAAATTCGTTTGAGAACTATGAAAATGGTTTTTTGTTTTTATGCAAATTAGCAGACTCTGAAATTATGTCATCGACCAATTAAAAAATAGTAATAAAATCTTTCTGTGTTTACTCTGAACTCCAGCACCATGAAATGAATAGGTGGTGTCAATTAAACACCTCTGTTATTGTCACCAATAACAAGAGTAATAAATCATTGAAATAATTTAACTGGAGCCAAATTCCATTCGGATTACAAGCTCTCACAATAATATAAGATGAAAACCATGTGTGTGTGCTAGAAGAATAAATACTGGGATAGAAAAAGAGTAGCGACAAAAAATTAACTCCAATAAGCAGTTTGTCAGTCGAAAAAGAATAGCTCTATTTCCTGAATATTGTAAAAATTCATCAACGCGCTGTCATGAAACTAAAATTAAATATAAATCTATAAAAAAAAAAAACATGATTTTTCTATTAGATTTTTTTTTTCTAATTTAATAAAATATTTAAATTAGTAGTTAAATGGGTGTTGAAACAAACCAAATTATAAAACACTTTAAATCTTACGTTTTGAAATTTATTTGTGTGAAATATTAATAAAACATATACTTATAAGCTATTTATTCAGTAACAGTCAATTTAAATGATAAGTGATTGAAAAATATTTGATCAGTTAATAATTCTATATTGATAAGTCGAACTCATGCGCATTGTCAACCTTTTAATTTTAGTTGACAATGTGACACTTTTGAAATCTTATCGCCATAATGTATTTAACCATTTATTTATTTATATATTTATTTATTTATTTTTATTCTTTTCAATAATTACAATTTAAAAGCTCACATGCTTTAAAACAAAAAAAAAAAATCATTAGTTCAGATATAAATAGATGTTAACTAATTTTACATTTCCACAACACAAAGTGCGGAATTTTTCAATGCAATAAAAAAAAAAAAAAAACATGCAAAAAAAAATGATGAAGTTTATTTATAAACATTTAAATATAAATAACACACAATGAACAGCCAGATAATGACTATCATTAATTTTTGTATAGAATTTGAGAATGCGGTAGTAATGGGTGTTTGTTCGAATGAAGCTTTTTCTTTGATTCTTTCATTTTTTTGTTTTTTTTTTGTTTTGTTTCATTTTATCGATTTATCGATTAAATAAAGCATTGTAATCGTGATTTTTTTTTTCGGCTGTTTGTCCGGACTCAGGACACTATATCTCTGTCCTTGCGCCGAATTTAATAAACGAACAATCGTTAGTAGTGTAATCTGCGGAGTGGTTTTGTGATGGCTTCCTCATCCTCATGAGGTTTTTTTTCATCTTTCTTGGTTATCTCGAAAACGAGTCCCACGATTTTGATTAAAACTATTATATGTTGTGATGATATCGCAGACTAACAATATGGCGTGGGTCTAGTTTCTCGTTTAATATTACGTCTGAGAGTTTTTGGCCACTAAAGTTTTTTTTACTTCCATAGTAACAAAAATCAATAAATGAATAACAAAGACATAATTTTAAAGTCAACGGCTACTTATGATCTCTGAGATGCAGTGGATTTTTGCAAATTTGATATGGCATATATGTATTGTATAGGATGTAATGAAATCGTTGGTAGAGATGGGGCTAAATAAAGATGATGACAGAGACAGTAGCAAGATGACAAAGGATGTGGAGGGCAGTGAAGGGATATGTGGATAGTGGAGGGATGTGTATTCTATTAGAATGATAAAATGAAGCTTGTGCCAATGAATTGGCAACTTGTTTTGTTTTTTTTTTTATTAGTTGTTTATAAATCACGTTCAATTTATAATTATTAGATTAACATTTATTTCGTTATTATTATTTTTTTTAATTAATATCTTTGACTTTACATCGAATATTAACCATTATACAGACCCGGTTACCTTTACATTTCGTTGCTTGATTACTGATTAGCATAAAATATGTTAAATTCGTCATTTGCAACAATTTAAAATTTTTGAATGTTATTTATTCAGCCGTTGATTACTTTTGTTGTATTGATGTTTAGGTTTTCGATACAACTTTTTTATATCAATTTAATGTCGAAAGAAGTATTTTTTTTTTTTTTCATAGCCAGTGAAAATACTAGGTTTGTTGTGACGCAATAGAAAATAAATAAAAAGTTTGACGTCAATATGTGTTTATAATTTCACAAAGTACGGTAATGCGGAAATTTTTTCTGTAAATATTGTCTTGCTGGCAGACTAACAAAAAAAAAAAAAACAAACATTTCCACAATTAAAAAAATTTCAAATCAGATTTATTATAAATAACCTGGAGTAACCAACCAAACGTTAATTTATCGCTTGTCCGGTGCAAAGTAATACGAATAATATCAAGCCATCTAGATAACAGTTTAGATTCGTTTTTTTTTTATTTGTCAGAAGAGAAATTTCCCAGAAAAAAAAAACAAACGTAAAATAACTTATAGAGCGGGTATCTGTTTCATAAAAATTACCAGTTTACAAGTTCACATGTATAATGTAACCAGACGTGGGCATGGGAGGTGGGGTGGTGGGTGTTTGCCCCCTGAGATTTAGCGAGAAAAAGAATTCTCGAGTTTGGTTTTGTAGAAAAGAGATAAATAGTATATTTTTTCAGTTTCTCAAAAGTCGGCTAGGGGATAGCACGAGTTTTTCCGCGATTATCTCTCACGAATATTCTACGAAGTGATCTTTTTCTGCTAATTTACAACCTCTCCCCCCATGAGTTACAGTATACATGTGAACGTGTAAACTTGTAATTTTTATAAAACAGGACCCTGGGCGAGGTAAATCGCTTCTCTTTTTTTTACTAGTACAAAACTATAAGGTAAAACAACCAGTGGTCGGTTGGACAGTGCTCTATCCACTATCAAATACATATTAAAAGCATATCACAGATACGTTTCTGATAATAAGTGGATCTTCTTTCTGATATGTGAGAAACTTTTTCGTCTATAGTGTTAACTAAACGCCGAGTTTAAAAGAAAAATCAAAGTGCAAAGTGGTCATCAGTTTGACCTAGTCACACCCGATTCGATACTATTTTTTTTTGGAGAGAATTAGGTTTAATAAACCTTTTGAATTTAGTGCCATTTTAACTTCAAAAAACGAACAAGAAAAATTCTATTGAAAAAAAAAACATTTTTGTAATAAATTAAAAAAAAAGAAATCAGTATATATATTGTAAAAACCGCCCGGCCAACCCTGAGATCCAGAAAAAAAGTGGTAAAAAAAAACATTTGCCAATATTTACTTGATTTTTTTCAAAAATTTTCAAATTTCTCAATTATGAAGTAAAATGAAATATTGTTAATATGTATTAACATGGAAAATAAAATATAATAAAAAAAAAAACATTTCTAATGATGATTCATATAATCTTGTTATTGTTTCTATATTATATTATAATTAATTATATATAATATTTACTTGTAAAAAAAATAAAAATATGTTTTATAGATCGGGGGAAAATTCCATATGGACTCTATAATTATTGTGTATTACAAAATATTTATAAATATAAATAAGTTATAATGTTTGTTTTGTTGTGGTTGTTGTGTCAGTTTAAGTGCATTAAGTAGGTCTTGAAAGTATTTAGCACTCGATATACATAAAATTATATTAAATATAACCAGGGTTGGAATATTGCATAACATTTTTGAAAAAATGCAAACAAATGAATAAAACTGAATTATTCTTTTTCTTACAAAATGAATTTTTCCTAAGGAATAATTCCTCAAGAAATTTTAATACTGAATGAAAGTATAAATGTATAATGTATAAATATTGCATAAATTATCGAATGTTAGTCTGTACAATAAAATTCTTGAAGCACAAATTGAAACTAACGCCGAACTTTAACGATAGACCAAATTTAGAAAAAAAAGCCTTTCAAAAAAGTCATATGAAAAAATGTTAACACCTTTACATTTCACAGCATTTGAACTGGACATAACTCATCGGGTAGCAAAGCAACTTACATCCATGTAATTTAACACCTGTAATGGCTACAGATTATATTGATCTCAACTTTTCTGAGCTTTCTTTCACCTCTATTGATGCGCGGTCTCCTCACCATATTTTAAAATAACAAAATATTAAAGATATGACGAGTGGTTTGTAGCGATGAGGGCGGCTTGCTCTTTTCGCGATTTATGGGTTGAATTCGAATATTATTTTGGCTAAAGCCTGTCCTGCAAAGCAAAGCTGGCTGCAGCACTGACTGTCAGCCCTGAATATAACTATATAATCCATTCTTAGCCTATATTTTAACATTTATATATATTCACACACACACAGCAGGTAAGGAAATACTGAAATACACGAAATACATTTAATTTTCATTGACAAGAAATATAAATGATATTCGACTAGTCTATTCGGTTCTGATTCAAAAAAACATTGAAATTTTCTAACACCATCAATGACATTTATTTTACCATAAATGTTTTATTTAGTAGATAAGTGATTTCCTATCTATATCGAATGAAATGAAATTGACCATATTTATATATATGTTACATATGTTCGAAAATTTGTTTTTATTCTCGTTTCATATGTGGCTGTGATCAAGTGCTGTCTAAACCGATCATTTTATACAGTTTAACATTATAAATGTTTTAAGAATAGAACAAAACATGGTTTAAATCACACCAAAAATTTATTCAAATTAATTTATAATTTCAAGTGTGCGTCGTCTCAAAATAATCTCGAGTAAATAAAAGAAAAGAAAAAAATTTACATTTTCTAGAAAATAATTCCACATATAATTATGAAAATCAAAATTTCCGTTGTATTCAAATTAGATGAAATTGACTGCAAAAAAATCACCAGAATACAAAAACATATAATGTGATAAATATAGTAATATGTATATAAATGGTTGTCACCTCTATTGCCTCCAGAATTTTCTATTCCACACACGACCATAAAAAAAAAAACAACAACAATTTAATTAGAGCTCATCTAATGCATGCATAAGCAAAACAAATATCCAAGTATGTTTTTCTCATAATCGCATATATCGTGTAGCAAATAAAATAGTAAACAAACAAACATGTTGTTGTTTATTATATTTTGATCGAGCTGGGCTGTATGTATTGTGTGTGTGTGGTGTTTGTTGTTGTTGTGGTTTTCTTCTTCTTTTCTTTTTATTTCTCGTCGGTTTTGGTTCTTTTAGATACGTGCGAGCGTAAGAATGGTATATTATTTTGGTAAGAAACATTACACATATTTTTACCAAACAATCCGTAAACCACGCAAAAACAATTGTTTTTGACAATAACCATCATCTCATAACATAGCCCGCATTGTATTCAGTGAAGCATGAACCGGGTAAATATGAAGAAAAATTTAATAATTTTTCTCTTTCCAATTTGTTGTTGTTGTTGTTTAGCCTATTTTCATATTATTGAAGTGAAGTAAATCGTTAAAATATTGCGCAACCGAATATGAATCATTCACATGGATGTGATTTATTTAAATATTTATTAATTTATTTATAAGTATTATATGCTTTGAGCTTTGTATTGAATTGTAACAAATACTTTGCTGTTTAAATGGGAGCCAGCGTTATAAGAATTATTAAAACCCTGAAGGAAAACAGAAATTCTGAAGATTTTTTCATTTTTCTTCTTTTAATTAAAAAAAAAAAAGAAATAAAAAACACTTGTACCCACAAAATATTGAAAACCGCAAAACACACATTTTTTTATTGCAAATATATTTTTTATTCATTACAGATTAAGTTCACATTCATTTCCACACAAATACACAAATATTGTGTTGAGTGAATTTATTTTTATCGTAAAGACAAAAAAGAATTTGCATTTTCTGTAGGTTACATATAAATAAATAAATAAATAAAACCAATATTTATATCGAAAAATATGTTTTTTTTTCTTTTATTCTATTTTGTAATTTTTGCATACTTTTCACACATTACAACCATAAATGTTATTTATAAAATATTTAGTCATTTTTGTTGTTGATACCAAACAAACAGACAAGAAAAGAATGTTCTTCTTTTGCTTAAAATGAAACCTTTTTTGTGGTCATTTTATGCGAAGAGGAAAATACTGTCAATGGCAGAATTGACGTTTAGCCGTTAAGGTACAATTTTCTTTTTATAGCACCCCATTTTCATTACGATAGTTAGTAGATTCTTTCGATCAAGTTCCGACATGCTTATAGGAATTAAAGGGACACCGAGTTATACGAAGTGCATCGTTGTGTGTCGTTGATTGATCGAAAATAGTTACTTTCGTAGTGAAAATGTGGTGACAGAGTATAAGTCATCTAAGTGGTTAGTGGACTACTCCTATAAGTGGGACCATCAAACAATTTTCTGTTATTTTTGAAAAACGCTGGAAAACGTCTTAAACATAAAACACTATGAAAATTTACCATTTTCCTTTTCAATTTTCCTCTATGGTGGAGCAGCGCGTCCACACAAAATTGTTTTTTTTTTTACGATTTTTACAGAAGGGTAAACCCCCCTCCCCCCCTTTTGTCACAAGTATGTATCTCTAGGTGAACCGGTCTATCATTTGGCCGCGACAGCTATTTAGACGACTTATACCAACGATTAATGGGGAAAATTAGTTAGACGACATAACTACGGCAAATAACTCAATATAGCACGTACACATTTAATATGCACGGAATGTATGTCATATTTTTCTCAAAGGATTTTTTTTTATGTTACCTCGTCAATGAAGGTGATTTATTTGTCATATCTGCCATTTCCTTTAATTCATTTTATTTATGGAGACCGCTTTTTTTTTAGCTAATTTATGCATAGGAAGAGAATAAACAAAAAAAAAAGGTAATAAAGTAATCGTTGGATCGTACGGCGTATAGGTTCATACCCTATACCTTAATGTCGCGCAAAGTGGGTGGTACCGGTTCGCTTAGAGAAAACTTTTAGCAAAGAAGGAAATCTAATGCCAGAAAGAATAAAAAATTTCAAAATAAAAATCCCTTTGAAAAAAGAAACTTAAATTTAACATTTAAAGATGTTTTGATATATTTATTCATAAAATGTAGGACCGATGTAGTCGCAAACTAACGAAATTAATCTTGTTCTACACACATCATTGAAATTAAATGAAAAGGTCATAGCTTTTTGTATGCTGAATGTGACGATCAAAATTAAAACATAATGTTTAACATAAATGTAAAAAATAATGAAATAACATTATTGTGGACCTTTAAACTGCATTTACAATATATGAATGAAAGAAAAAACGTACTCATTTCCTCTATTCAAAATTAAATAATATTTGTATTCAGGAAGTTTTCGATCATTTTTTCAATCATAGCTTAAACTTCAGTTTAGTATAACTCTATTTAACGTTTTAAACGACTGACTTTGATATGGTTTAAGTTACGCTTGAAACTAAGTTTAAGTAAACTGAAGTTTAAATCCATGATTCCGAAAATGGTGCTCAACAAGCTAAAATTCATTAAAATCATTGATTTTATTTCAATTTTGGGTTGATTTTAGATTAAGTAATCACGTTAAATAAGAGCGATAACTTTATTTAATTATGCCCAAAAGAGAATTCTGTAGCTTGTCCGTGCCTCCCTTGAGGCAAGAGAAGCGACCGGTCTCACACGCATATATCGAAAAGCATAAAAATAAAAAAATTAAAAAAGACGATTTGCATATAGCGCGGCTTTCTACCACGATTTATTTGCTGTGAAAAAATACTATCGGCGCAAATATTTTATTTTACCTCATCAAAATTTTATCCAAGGTACGTACGGCTCTGAACTCGTCGAAAGTAATCCAATCTAATCATAGATTATTAATCGAACAAAATCTATTTTTAGCATTGATTCGTTTCATAAAAAAAAAAAGAAAAAGAAATTATTTTAAAAACCAAAATAATTTTTCATTTTCTTTTTTTTGCAAGGCAGTGAGTATAAAAAAAAAGTTTTGACGCCTTTTCCACGCCCAATCGGTGTCTTAATTTTGTATGGATAAGTCCGAGAATCGAAAAAAAAGTTTGTTGCTACCGCATCTGTGACGATTTGATTATGTCAAGTATTTTCCGTTTTCCACCATTCATAACTCGTTGAATGTTTCATCATTATTCCAGCACAGCAAAACTGGATGGTGTATGGACAGCTTGAAAATTTCTTGAACATCGACATACAATTATTATGTCTTATTGCAATATTTCTCAATACATTCCATTTCCATGTGTTTTTCAGTGAATGGACCAATGAATCAATTCAAAATACAATATTTTAGTATAAGTAAGGCCCATACTACACGTAAGCTGCTAGCAGCGGAATTTTACCAGCTGAAAAGAAGTTATTTCGAAAAGTAATGATCGGATCGATTTGACGTAAAGACAAAAATGTTAGTCTCTCAAAAACACACATTTTGTTCACACATT
>JAABKK020003580.1:0-22759 GCA_011634745.2 Catotricha subobsoleta
GAGGGGTCGTTTCCAACCAAATTTTAACAAAAAATTTAGAAGTAAGAAATAAGAAATACCGAGTTTGACATGTGCAAACCTCCAAAATAAAATAAAATAAGACAAAAGCTGCTATCTTCACAACAAAAATTATAAAATTAAGAAGTAAGAAATATTATTTATTGCCAGATTGCAGCCTTATTTTCTTTTATTTTCAAAGTTTGCACGTTGACGTGAAGACACTTCTACGTTCAAGCCATTTTCTTTAACTGACTAATAGCTTCTTATTTCATAGTAAAATAATAGTAAACCGATAAATTGATAAATAAAATGAATTAAATAAATAATATTATTCCATAATTTCTGGTTTTCCTATCATTTTTCTTTGAAATAAGATGACTACCGTTATATTATAATACCCAATCAATTTTTTAAAATTAAATTCCTTAATTTATGAAACCTGGATGCAGATCTGTTTAAACACATCTTACTCAATGAAAGACCTCTTGAAAACTTCGCAATATTGATATCAATGCTATTCATACTGAAATATTATTTACCTGCGTGCCATTGCATAGATAATATTAAAATAACATATTATAATTTAAATACATATATTCACAATATTCACATATAGATTATAGATACATAACGTGGTATATCACACATTATTTTAATAAACTTTAATATAAATAAAATATCCATATATAAAGAGAGAGTTTTTTTTTTCAAAACAGGGTCATACTCACAATATAGTTTCATTTTCAGTTCAGTTTAAATATTTACGTCCATGAGTAAACATTATTGGTAACTTTTTAAACTACAGACGTACTTAGAAGCCAAGACATCATTAAAAAAAAACAATAAATAATAATAATAAAGAGTGAAGTTGTGTTTGTCTATAGCTAACAAAAAAGCTAAAGATGACGAATAAATGAAATCTTTACAATCGCTGGTTTGGCGCAAAA
Source organism: Catotricha subobsoleta (assembly GCA_011634745.2). Lineage (NCBI taxonomy): Eukaryota > Metazoa > Arthropoda > Insecta > Diptera > Cecidomyiidae > Catotricha > Catotricha subobsoleta. The sequence continues at coordinate 948 of JAABKK020003580.1, forward strand.
AAAAACATACACAAAAAAAAAAATATTATGTAAAAACCATCTCATAATAATAATTATTTTTATTTTGAAAATCTTTGAAGCTTCTTATGTGTGTTGTGCTGTGAATTTATAACAAAAGAAATAATAATAATTTAAAAAAAAAAACTATTAAGCTTTTACTTTCAATAATTTGAATATTTGGTATGGTTGATAGACAACAACATGTTAGAATAATATAATTCGTTTATATATTTTCAATTTGTTCGTTTACTGTGTTTAAGTGAAAATGTCACAAAAATTATTCATAGGATTAACTTTATTAATTAGCTGTGAGTATGAAAAACATGTTTGTAAATAAATTGTATATTGAAAATTCAACTCATTGCAATTCATTGTAAAATTGAAATGAGAAAAAGCAAATCCATTATTAATTGATTTGATAAAACATTGCTTTTGCTTGCAATTTGCTCATGAACTCAAAATTTAAATTATTTTATTTTCGCAATTTTTTTTTTCGCGAAAAATCTTGTGAATGATGAGTCTACAGCGTCCGATCTGTTATATTTACTTACGTTTTTATAAACCGGATATATATTGCTGATATTGCTTTTATTTGATGAAATGAAAATCTTGATTTCTCTTCATTAAAAAGTAGCATGCATACCTCGCTGAAAATAAAATTTATTTGATGCACTTTTTGTTTATGACAAATATCAAAAAAATTATAAGTACATATATATGTTTTACTTAACTCATATAATACCACTTCAGTTGAAAATTATAGAGCAGGTACTCAATTGTTTTTTTTTTTTTTTGTATTAATTTGTATATTTTATGAGGTATATTGGTAGACAGCGAAATTGTATTTACCGCGTAAGTAACATACTCATTGCAATTTATATTATATTTAATAAAAAATATGATTGTGTAACAATTCGTGTATATTTTTTCTATAAAAGGTAAAGAAAGGCATATCTCAAGTCTCAACTTATTTATATTATAATATAAATAGTTTCGAAATTCATTTAATAGATATTTTTGTGATAATATCTCTAATTAAATATTGTATTTAATATATTGAAGAGATTTGAAAAACTTATAATTATTATACATACATATATTTACTATAAATTGTTTCTCTAGACATTTTTATATTATCCGAAGTTTTTGTAATACATTTAATTTAGAAAAATATTTAAAATTTCGTTGACATCTATAAATAAAATTCTTTTTAACATCAGTATTTATGAATTAGTAATTTCTTTCATTTATTTAGAAATATTACATAAAAGATTATTATTTTAATAGAAAGCATCAGATTTGTAAAGATTTTATTTTTATCACTTATCATAATACATGAAAACTATTAACTAATTTTTAAATAATTTTTATGAATTTTTAATTTTACTTCATTTTTGAGAAATTTGGAAAATTTTGAAAAAAATCAAGTATGTATTGGTTTGATAATTTTTTTTTTTTTTGGTCGAGATACCAAAAGACGCGGAATTTTTTTTTCTTCAAAAAAATATTTTTTTTTTGACTGTTTCGATTTTGCATCGTGGCATCCAATTTTCTTCTTTTTTTTTTGCACTTTTTTTACATATTTTTTTACTCGGGTGTGGCCAGACGGATCTTAATGGTCAATATACCGAAAAGACGCAGAATTAAATTTCTGTGAAAATATATGTACTGGCCTTTTTTTTAACCTGGAAACATTTTTATTTCATTTTATTTTATTTTATTTATTTATTTTTTTTTTTAATTTCTTACAAAAATGAAGTCGTGTACTAATTAATTGGCAGCTTGTTTTTACATGTCTGCTGAATAGGATAGATTTTGTTTTATAGAATATATGAATTACGGGTCCCTACAATTCTTGAAATTTATCGAACATTTTACTGTTCTTGAAAACCATAAAAAATTTTGGGCTATTAGTCATTTTGATAAAGACTTTAAAGTTTTGAAAACTAGACTAAAACATTTAAACATTTTAAAACATTTTACATAACAATTAATTGCTTAAATTTAATTATCGTGCTAACCAAATCTACAGTAAAACAGTTGGTCTTTATTAAACAATATTAAACAATAAAATAAAAATCTTTATTATTAAGGGAATTTGATCTTTAGATTATTACATTTCTCAGATATGAACTCTAGAATATATGTAAATAATAAATAGTTTTTTTTTTCTATTGCTTTGTTACGCATAGTCACTGCTTAAAAGCTAAAAGTTTCATTTAAATCATTAAATAATTTAAATATTCAGGGGAATCTCATTTTCAAAACTTAAGCCCGCTCTCGTAGAAATATCGTCAACAGGTTTTACATAATCAGAGATTTATTTCACCAAGCAAAAATGAAGTAATAATTTCTATTTAATGTGGTTTTGACTGAAGATTTTTTTTTTTGAATTTTTAATGTTGTTATTATACATAATTAACTAATTAAGAATTACTTTGAAACTTTATAATTATTCGAGGGACATTTATCATGTCTTTAATATTTTGCGTTTATATTTCATTAAAATGTATTGCATCACCTGCAACAGTATAGGGTTAAGCGGTTTTTTTTTTAAATCGTCTGCAATGTTTCTTTTTGTTTCATTTGGTCGTTTAATTAACATACATAAATATAGACAATAGAAACTATGGGGTAATTTTTTAACAGTTTGTGGCTTACTTTTTGGGCAAATGAAAACTCATTAAGAAAAGTTAATTTCATTATTTAAATTGCTAATAAGTATTTTAAAACGAGATAATTTTAAGTTTAAATTGAGTCGGCTCAGCATATCATCCTATATAGATTTTACTATAAAATGTATGTACATATATATTTGGAGTTAATTTAAATTTAAACCTGGTCTGGTTTAGTTAATTACATATTAAATAATAATTTAAAAGTAAAATATACAAGAACTATAAATAAAAGTATACGGTTGCAATTCTACTATAATGTAACAAAATATCGTCCTACACACACAGATCTAGAATATATGTACATACTATATATATCGAACTTCGTGTATTTGTGAATAAAAATGTGAAGCAAAAATATAATAATGACAGAACAATTTATGGGGGTAAGTGTATTTACTTTACAGTGATCGTTTTGCAACAACTGCGCTATCTTTTAACAGTGTGGAAATTAATTGTAATTTCGTTTATTTTATTATTTTTTGCAAAATTGAAATTTGGAAAACATTTTGAGAAGACACAAATACGATATAAAAAAATAAGGTCTTTATTTAACTGAAATTTGAAATTTGAAAATTGAAAAGTAAACATTGAATATATGCTTCACAATACATACATAAGTTATATATAAGTTGTATATATTGTATATCTGTGCCTACACACCTGAGCAAATTATTATACATAATATTAAATTTCTGTATTAAATACTTTCTGCACTAAAATTCTTTGATTGTTTTACTAATTAATGCGATGCTAGATCTTTTTATAAGTCTGTGGATCATATCTAACATTTTCAATATTATTCCTTCATTGCTATTCTGAATATATTCATATTCATATATATACATATTTCCAAAATGGCCAAATTATGTTTTACATTCGCATTGTTGTTGTTCCAAATTTGATATATTTTAAGATAAAGAATTATTATGATATTATAATACATAACAATATTAAATTAAATTTAATAGATATTTTTTAGGTCTCTTTATCAGCAAATTATCGCATTTAAATTTATTTAGGTGCACATTTTTACCAAATAGCAAATCGTGTTTTATTTATTAATTAATGAAACCATAAATCTAGATACAAAACTCTGTTTTGAAAACTGCTATTATAGTTTTATACATTTTAGTTATTTATATTTCTGTTGTGTATGTTCACACATGCAAAAACGATAGTTAAATGTTAAAATAAAATAAAAAAAATAAATATTAATCAAAGAAGAAAAAAAAAACTTGTTGACATTGACACAGAATGGCATTTTTATTTTATTTATTTGCTTCAATGCAAAAAGAAAGTGACGTTATTATCGTGATTTCATATTTAAATATGATAGCGCATATCAAATATACTTACTTCATTGCATCGTTACGATATTCAAAATTCAAACTATAGAATTTATAATATAATACGATAATACACTATGGATAATTCGTATATAAAGATGTAAAAAAATGTAGTATGAAAAGTGATGTGGTTAGCACATCTTGCATGAACCTTCCGGTCTGGTGTTGTTATAAATACCCAGAGCTATTGAATGACCTAGAAATTAGTTGATCGTCAGTCGTCAGTCACAAAAAATCAGTTATAACAGAACTGTTCCGCAAGTATTTAAACTTAAATATTTTAATAATTAAATTATGCGACCTTCAACTTTCTAATAATATTTATTGATTACATTTAAGTACTAATACATTTTTACAGAAAATTGTATATACACAGAGGATAATGCTTGGCAATAGCCTATGAAGAATGTTAAAGAAAAGCCTTCAATATTTTATTTCGATATTCTTGTCTGGTCATAAAATATAAAATATATTAGAAATAATGAACGTAGAATATTATTGTTATGAAGACCTATTATTATGAAATTCTTCTGATTATGATATTTAGTATATTGTTTCACAAAAAAACAAGCTGCCAATTAATTGGTAAACGACTTCATTTTTGTAATAAATTAAAAAAAAAATCAAAAAAAAAGGCCAGTACATATATTTTCACAGAAATTTAATTCTGCGTGTTTTGGTATATTGACCTTTTAAATCCGTCCGGCCACACCCGAGTTCCAACTCAATATGTAAAAAAAAAAATTCTGCGTCTTTTGGTATATTCACCATAAAAATCCGTCCACATGCATCGGAGAAAAAAAAAAAAACAAAATTCGCAGAATTTCTCAAAAATGAAGTAAAAAATATATTTTCTAATAATGTATTTTACACCAGCTTTTTCAAAATATCAATTTCATATTTTCTCAACCGTCTGTATATCCATGATAACCAAATTGATAACCTACTGTAAATAAACTTGCAACCCATGTTTATTCTGTTTTTTTTTTTAAATGGAATAGAAAATTTCCTCTGCATCTCAAATTGTATATACATATCCATTATCCTTAAGTAAATAACATTCAATGTGTTTTTATTTTCAGATTGTAATGGTTTTATTGTACCGCAAGAACTGCCATCGATATTATCATTAGTTTATTCAAATATACCGCCAATAAAAAAAGGAACGGATTCTAGATTAGGGTTTGGTTTTCGTTTGGGTGAACATGCCGATTTTCAAGTACAACTTGAATTAGGACCACAAACGAACACAAAACCAATCGGTAAATATATAAATATTTAAAAACTAAAAACAAAAAGAAGAAATTTATATACATTTTATTTTAGGAAATACTGATGACGAATCATCCGATACAAGTAAACGTATGGTTAATCAGGAAGATTATAATAAAAAAATTAAGGTACATATTTTCAGAACACCCCCATTTTCGAAAAAAAAAATATTTTATGTTATCTTATAATTTATTAGTCGCCAAATATGAATGGTACGCAATGGTTAAATAATTGGTCAAACGACATGAAAACAAAATTAAAAACGAAAAATCAAAAACAACACCAAACTCAACCGGATTATCAAAATCCATTAAATAGTTTTATCAGCAACCATAATAAACCAAACAACAATGGTCATGTTTCTATTGAAACAGTACCATTAATATCAGATTCGGCGTTAAGACAACTTCAACAATTATATGGGAAACAAACTATAAATACAGTTCCGCAATCAGATGAATATAGTTTGGGAACATTGCCGGCCGAATCGATGGCTGCGCACGTTCTAATGGCCAAGAAACATGAAATTGATTTAAAAAAAGATAAATTTACTGCGGATTTAATGGATGTTAATTTAGAGTAAACTTAAGAGGTGATATATAAATTAAGAATTTAATTTTGTGTATATATATTTTCTTTGTTTTAATTTATATGAGTAGGTTTTTTTTTAAAAAAAATATTGTTTATAAATCTAATTCGAGCCTTAATTTTAATTCAATAAATGTATAGATAAAAATAGGGAACAGTTTTTAATTTGTTCAAAAGTTATGTAAATATATAATAATCATTCTATCGGATATTTTTAAATAGTTTCATTTACCAATTTTATATTCTTTTGTCCAGAAATCTAAATAGTTTTTTAACAATATGTGTGTGATGTGACATGTAAACTAGAAGTTTTACAAACGTAAAAGCGTTTTACATTCATTTTGTGAAGCGTTTTGAACTGATTTCTCTTATACTAATTTTGTTAACCGGAAGAAATTAAGACAATTTAATATACCTAGTAAAAAATGGGAAAGAAATAATTTTGAATTCTACAATTTGAATGTTCTAAAATATTTTATTTTTATAAATTAAGATTTTGTACAAATTTACATTTAAATTTGAGAAGCTAATAGAAATTGCTGAAATAATAAACAAAAATTTCAAAATTTTCTTATAAATATAGTTTATTTAATATACATATAATTATTTAATTATTCTACAAATCATCATCAACATTCTAATAAAGATTTCGCCATTTATTATTTAAATTTCTTTTTATTTCGTGAACAAATTATATACATAATACTGCGACACTCACCTCCAAAAATGTAACATAAACTGTTTTAATAAAATTTCTTTAAAATTATACAAGTTTATACTACTTCTCTTGTTTTATAAGTATATACAAAAACATAAAAACAATAATTCGTTAAAGCAATTTTTTTTTATTTTTATACATTTTTTAATTATTATGGCAATATTTAAGAATTTTTAAACAAACTGTTAGGTTTAGAATGAAGCTTAATTAATTTAACAATTAGGTAAAATTTTGTGTACGAAACTGTTTTTGCAAGATTGATAAATATTTTGTTAACTTAACTATACAATATTTTTTTGTTTATTGGATCATCACATTTATTCCAAACTAAAAATTAAATGTAAAAACAATCGAATTTATTCGAAAATTTAACTATAAGTTAACTCTAATTGATAGCGATAATTGATCGATTGAGCTCGCGTTTATAAATTTAAGAATGGCAAACAATTCTCTGACAACTCATCATCGATAATTTTACGAAAATATAATTTTCACGTAAGTATTATTTTTATGAAAACTTTTGACGAGATTTTACCTTAAAATTGGTTTGAAAAAAAAAGTATTTAGCTAAATGCTAATTTCTCTTTTGTTCCTAAAAATAATTCAATTTCTTCAAGAAACCAAAAAAAAAGCATTAATTTCATACATCAGTACTCAGCAATTCAAAACAGTTTATAAATTCGGTTTTCGATTAATCAATATACGATTTTTGTTAAAATACTCGCTTCTATTCCAATTTTCGTAAACACAATTTTATTTTCAATGCCATAAATAATATTAATTTTAAACTTTGTTCTCATTTTGAGTGACTACTTATATCGTTTATGAAATTTATTCAAATTTATTAACCTCAGCAAATTTTTTATTAAATTGTTTTTATTTTCTAATTCAATCAATATAAATTTGTTTATACAATAATTTGTTGGTCATAATTTTCTATTTTTCTTTTTAATATTCATTTTTTTTTTTTTTTAATTATAAGGCACAATTATTGCATTTAAACAGCCAGTTGCTTTTTTTTTTTATTTATATCTCTATTTAATCTTTTTCAAGAATATGCCCTGGTTTATTCGCCTTTTATTTAAATTAATTTATTATTTTTGCTAAATAAATGTATTTCTGATTAATTTTAATGTGAAATATGCATTATTTGTAATATAACTAACTTAGTTCCATTTAATTAATTCTCAATAATGACCTATTTTTAAAATATGAATAAAAACAAAAAAAGAAAATCATAATTTTTATAATGGAATGTATTTCTTTTTTTTTTTTCACTTTGAAATTAATATTTTAACTATTATATTAATTTATCTACAAATCATTAATTATAATTATTAACTTAATTTTTTTTTTTTATTATAATTTACATTTTCTATAATTTCTTTATTATGTTTGTGATTTAATTTAGGGTGGTATTTAAATTTTTTTTTTCTTTTAAATTAATTATTTATTTATGGATGGATCGATATGTTCAATTAATATAATTCCTAAAGGAGAAAAGATGATAAAAGATATGTCACCGGATATTGATGATGTAATATTACATTTTGTCTGTTAATGCCATTCGAAAAAGACATGAGCAACCATTAAATATCCAGTTGCAACAATAACACTTCCAATCATTATTGGAAAACCAACTCTGTAATTAGAATGATAAACAACGGCATTATTCAATTGTCATTTTGTTTAAATGCCATTTATAAAAGTGTTCGCATATAATAAACTTACTTGAAATACTCAATAAATGTAAATCTATATCCATGTTGTTCAGCTACACCAGCACAAACAACATTAGCCGATGCACCGATTAGTGTACCATTTCCTATTTTCGTTGAATGAATAAATATGAAATATCTATCAATTTTTGATATTTGAAAAATAATGTTACCTCCTAAACATGCACCAAAAGCTAAAGCCCAAACTAGGGGTTGCAATGGTAAATCTAAATGTTTTTTTTCAGCTAATGAAATTGCAATTTTAACCATCATTGTTGTTAATGGTATATTGTCAACAAATGCTGAGGCAATTGCTGAAACCTATTGATATTAAATTATAATTTATTTCAGTTTCATGATAAATATTTCTACAATTTCATTTCTGATATAAGCAAAAAAACCCACCCATAAAATAAGTAATATGGCAACAGCTAAACGAGATTCTTTATCAACGGAAAGAATAATATTTTCCGTTTGTGTGCCAATCCAATCGATTAAACCTAATTTAGCTAATGATTCCATAAGAACAAATAATGCGGCAAAAAATAATAATGTTGACCATTCAACACGTGCCAAAACCGCTTCCATATCATGACGATCGGCTAATATTAATAATAATATAGCACCCAATAAAGCTGTCCAACCCAATGATAATCGTTGAATATCGGGTATTGAATGTAAAAAGAAAAAACTAATTACAAAAATTAATGTTACAGCTGATTTTACTAATAGAACACGATTTCTGATCGGATACTATTGGAAATAAAAAAAAAAACAAAGAAGAAAAAATAAATTAATTTATAAACTATTTAAAAATAACAAAATAAATTATCAATTAAACCTTTTTCTGTAAATCTTCAAGTGTTTGTTTATAACTTTCAACTGGAACAGTACCGGATGCTACTTTTTTCTTAAGATGTCTTGACAAACGATTTACTTTCTTCAACAATGTTTCACGTACTAAATCTTCATCTTTCGAATATGATGATAATGAAGAAGCTGCACGTTGCCACACAGCGATTTCATGACGTAATTCTTGTACATCTTGAGGTTCAATAAAACGTAAATCATTCATATTACGAAATTTATAACGTAGTTGAAAATATGTTTGAAACATCACAATAATAACACCAATTGCCATGTGCAAGCTGAATGTCATGAAATTTACACCCTGTGAAATTTTTAAAATTATAAGAATATTTTTATTTTTTATTTATAAAATTTAAGAAATGACTTTCGAAAATTCTGAAATCTGAATGCTTAAAAATCATCAAAAGCAATCGTTTTACATTCCAAAAAATTAAGCAGTTTGTGCATATAACGTAAGCATTATTATTACATGTAATTTTTAAAAATTACGTCAAATTTTTACCGTACGTTAATGTTTACGAAATTTACGCAAACTGCCTATTGTCTAATTTAAAATTTTCATTCATTACATTTTTCACAATATAACTATTTGACGCAATTATAACGTTTGGTGGATCTCCAACGGGTGTTAACGCTCCGCCTAAAAATTTCAAATAATCAAACAATTAAATGAATAAAATTTATTAAAGAATTTTTTTCACCTATATTCGAGTAGATAATCATGGACATTAAAATTGGAACCGGATTCAATTCCATAACTTCACAAAGTCGTATACTAACTGGAGTCATTAATAAAACGGTTGTAACATTATCCAAAAAGGATGACATAACCGCCGTAAATACACAAAGGCAATTTATTAACGGCCACACTCTGCCATTCGTAATCTGTAAAGAATTAATGTAATTTAAGAACAGAATTTTGAATTTTCTAAACAAATTATAGCATTTCATGAAAAGATTATATATAAGTATGTACTTACTTTATACGCATATACCGCTAAATAATCAAAAATTCCAGTTTCTGATAAAATTGCCACTAAAATCATCATGCCAAATAATAACAATAATGTTTCAACATCAATCCATGACATTAATTCAGGCATTGTAGGTCTTTCATTCATCAAAGCCTAAAATTTAATTCAATTGATAAAACTAATGAAATTAATAAAAATTGAATTTAATTAAAAAATACAGAATTTTCGTTTAACAGTTTAATACTCAATAAATAATTCTTTAAGTAAAATGATTAATATTCTTCTAATTGACTTACTAATAATGCAATTGACATTGTTGATGCAATCATAGCTGCGAATGTTCGATGAACAATTTCCCATATTATCATAATATATAATCCAAGTAAAACAATTGATGCATAAATAACACCAGTCACTTTATCAATTGGTGATGGATCATATGCTAATTGTACCGGCAAACTTGTCGGTATATTTGTTTTCATTCGTAAACGTAAAGTTGTATTTTGTTGATAAATTTGATTGTATATTCTTTTGCTAATATTAAAAACATGTGTTTTACGTATTTCTGGTACTGTATCCATATCATCAATATTCTCAATTAATGGTATTCGATAGATATCACTAATATTTTCACTAAACTCTTTATTATCTGTATATAAATGTGTTGAATTTGTATCTAATTTTTTATTCATATGTAACATTTGAACATAAACATAGAGAAAATTTTCTGTTGCATTACTATTTACATCACCAAATGCGCCTTCTATTATAATACCGATTCGTGGTTCTATTGGTTGATCAGTTAAGATATAATCTAGAAGTAAATCAATAAAATTTTAATAAAATATTTTAAAATATTCAACAAAAACAAAAATGAAACCAAAAACAAAAAATTCACTCACTTTTTGTTTTATTATATGGAATAGATAATTGTTTATATGAAAGAACTTTTTCATTTTTTGACATTAAAAGCCAAGTAAAGAGTATCCATACAACAATTAGTAATGCTATTTTAATATTATTGAATAATTTGTGTACCTACAATTTTTGTTTAAAAAAAAAAAAAACATATTTATAATTATATTTGATTATGTTTGAACATAAATATTATTATTATGTAATAATTTGAGGTACTAATCAATTATCTAAAATTTGTATTGGTATAATTTATTAATCATAATATAGATTATTTCACACCTTTTTTTGCTCTCCCTCATCGGAATCGGGACCATTATGTTGATGACCAGTACCACAAGTTTCTCTGTAAATGAAATATAATCGATTATTTAATTGTTTTCAAACATAATATTTAAAAAATTCGTATTTAAAAGGAAAAAAGACAAATACATACTATTTGCTTTTAAAGGAAATAATAATCAATCAATCAATCATGACCGAACCGAAAAATTTCAGAATTTTTGTATTTATAAAAAAATCTTCGTAAATCATATCATTTTTTAATGTATGTTAAAATTAAATTCAACATACACCTACAATAATAAATAGAAAGAAAATATGCGCATCTCTGACACGCTTACACATCGTCTGTTTCATTTACTTTCATGAGCAAGCATTAAAAATCATTTTTGCGCATTGATTTGTTTTCTTTCTATTTATTATATTATTTTTCCTATTGATATTTGAATTCTGAAATGTTTGAAATTTCTGGTCATGACCGGATTTCTCGGTTCGGTCATGACCGGTCCGAACGATCCGGTCATGACCCCTGTTCAAGTGTAATATGTTGTAAGCAAAGTTAAAAACGAGTAAGCACCAAGGCCATACGTAGTCGTAGTGCACGTCATGTTTGATACATATGATCAAAATTGAAGCAAAAGTTATCACAACAATTCAAATTTCAAATTTCATCAAATTCAAATTTTATGCAATATTAAATATAAAATCAATGTAAAACAGAGTATAAGCATTTAATAACGTATATAAGTTCTGGGTCTACAAAAATATCTTTCTTATGTATAAATACTACGCAAGAGATAGTTAGATAGATAGCTATATTATAGCTAATATTGTTCGTTGCTATTGTCGTATTATGTTATTCAAATTTTATTTCTAATGGATAATTGTATCAAAAATATCTACATCTAAGTAAATAATGTCATGTTATTAATTCAATTTCAATTGTATGATGCGCAATGATATTATCACTAACAAAACAAATAGTTATTTTCTTTTTTAATCAAGTACAATAAAGTAATAAGTATCTATTTTTAACTACAACTGCTTACAATAGTTCTAAAGAATTGAGGTGGGTCAAGTAAAAATATTTTATTTATTAAGACTGAAAATACAATACTTTCATGCCGCAAAGTACTTTTTCCTTTAAAAAAAATTAATTAATACATGCGATGTGGCTGGACAATGTTATTTGAATGAAAACAGAGTACCTACTAACTGCGCAGCAAACACCTAATTGAATTTGAGTATTAAATAAGAAAAAATCTGGAATATTTTGCAAACAGCATTTCATAAATTTAAATTTATATAAACATCATTCATACTACATAGAATATAAATACGTTTCCTGAATAAAAGTATGAAACTTTTATTTTATATAACGATATTTTGACTGATGAAAAAGGACGAATACAATGTAATGCTTCTGCCAGAGAATATATACATTAGGGATACTCATTAAAACCTCGGTATTCTCGGTATAGTATGTTAAACTCGGTATTCTCGGTATTCGGTATTTTCGGTATTTGTTTGGTATTAATTTGTATGGGAAAATGAATACCGAGTATTGAAAACCGAATACCAACTTATCTTGACTTAGGGTATGTATAAAGTTGGTATTTGGTATTCGCGTATATGCCTTTTTTTGACGTTTCTCATTTAAATTCATTTGTGGTGTGTTTGAATTTTTTTTTCGCTCTTTTTAGGCATTCCGACAGTTTTAAATTTACCTATGACATGAAAAGTAATTTAAGTTTGACATTTCCTTGTCAAATATCAAATACCGTATTAAAATGACACTCATGAAAGATTCTAATACCAAAAACAAAAATACCGAATATCAATTATACCAAGTTTTCAAATACCGACTTTTAAAGGAGTACCCTTTAATATGCTCAGTTTATTTACTATCATTTAACACAGAATAGAGTTCACGTAATCAATGCGCATTTAAAAGAAAATGAAAACTTACCCATTTCGAGCATGAGTTTTTATCTGTTGTCCATGCTCATTTGTAACATTAATTGTGAGACAATCATTATGTGTAATATTTGAATTATGTGAAACATTTTCATCTGTAACCGATATATCTTCATTTGGTAGTGGATCTTCTTCTAAATGTCCGCCTGTAAAAAAAAAGAAATAAAATTAAATCTCAAGCATTGAAAAAACCGAGACACAAAAATTATTTGCTATATTTAAAAATATATAAAAACTAACAATTCTATTATCATTTTAAATTTCATTCATTTATATAGATGAAATGCTCTTAATTATTCATTTAATTAAACGGATGCATGTTTACCTTGAAAATTGCTAGATGAATTTGAGTTTGAGAATATGTTAATTAAATAATTAACTAACTTATAATTTTCGTATAAACACTAAATGTTCTTAATAACACTTAAATAGGTTGGTTCATTCATAAATTGTTATAATGATAGTAATATAAATTTACAAATTAAGACTTTGGTATTAGAGTAAGCTGGAAAATAAAACAAAAGTATTTGTACAGCACATTTGAAAAACACATAATAATTTAATAGTTTATAAAAATGAAAGAATAACATCCACAGAAATATGAAAAATTATGATTCGTTTTATTTGTAAATTTTTGATTAATTCTGGTTCTTTAAACAAATACTTATAAGCTTATATTTTTTCAGAATTGAATTACATGCGTAAATATACAATAAGTAGACGTGAAAACAACACATTCATTAAAAATGATGAACATATTGATGGAATAGTAGAATGAAGATTATAAGTAAAACTTAAAATTTAAAGTCAGTATTGTATTCCATTTAGTTCATTATAGAATGCTAGAGATGGTATAAAGTGTAGCGCCAAGAAAATATAACATGTACACTTAGATCTCTCTACAACAGCTCTCCAATATCCTTAGTGTATTGGGCAGACTTGTTCCAAACAAAGCTTAGAGATATTGTAACTCTGATATTGGTAGTTCGCTGAAAATAAGAGCCAGTTCGGTTTTTACACATGTATTCTATAGCGTTAGTAATAATTTTTTTCATTTCATCAATTCTATAGAACTTGAAGATAGGTTTACTCTGATGCGTAATACTAATACATATTAGGGAGTTGCGTAATCGACGTACGCGAATTTACGTAAGGCTCCGTAACTCGTTTGCGTGAAAATTTCTACGTTTCCAATAATTTGAACACTATAGTCGGTTCAGAATAAACTTGCGAACGGTTTTTGTTCTTGAATTTGAATACTGTAATCTGATTGGCTGAAATTTATTGTGAAGTGTTGTCTAAGATGACAAAACTTTGACGTTTGACTTTTAATTTGATCAACATATGAAAAAGCATACTTTTAGGTTATGTTTTTTTTTTAGGTTGAACAGTACTTTTTAATATTATGCAACCCTGCTAAAAGACGGTTCGCATGTTTATTCTGAACAGACTATAGTATGAAACTAATAGAACGATTACTTGACAGCAGATAGTTAGTAGTTGAGATGTTTTTTGCATATAATTTTGTGGTGGCGCCACTCCTGCTTTTTGGAAAACAAAACATGCAGCGCCTCCAAAGATATATGGCTTTCCATAAATTGCTCAACAGAGAACTAACGTGTAGTAATCGGTCTATGATTGTTCATATTCAAGAAAACGTGATATTTTCCACGCAAACGAGTTACGGAGACTTACGTAAATTCTCGTACGTCGATTTTGCAAACTCATTTAATTTACTAAATTCATAACGAATTGTATATGTCACTTCGAAGGACTTTAATTGACCCAATAAACCTATCGTATAGAAATATTACCAGGGGAAAAAACGGTATAAAAATATACCAATATTTTTATAATGCTTCTTGTTTCTGGTAGCTTGGTATACCATGCAGACCTCTGGTATTAAAAAGGATTTTCCATTTGTTAATTGGATAAATTTATTGTTTATCTCTGTCCAAGACATGATTGGAATTAAATTCCCATATTTCATAATATATCAAAATAATAGCTATTATAAATTATTTTACGCACGAACGGTTAGTTATTACCTCAATTTAATATGAAGCAATAAAAACTGATAAACAAACAATTTTTCATCAATTAGAATCGTCTCGCGTGTCATATACCGACAAATGTGTCATAATTTGTCGCTGCCCAAACAAATTTAAAAACATTTTAAACTTATTCATGAAAAAGTAACAACGTTTTCATTTTGGTATTTTTCTAATGACAAATATATAACCGTCAAAAAATATGGAAGTCAGATATACATAGAAAATTAAACATTTTTTTTTTGTTTTAATACGTGGAAAACAAATTTTACGTTTACGTTATTAAATCATTTTCAATATTCTTTAATTAACCACATACGTTCAATTTCACCTCTACATAGACCATTCACTAAAATAAAAATTATGTTGTATATCCGATTGCGAAGATATTTAATAATAATCTTCAAATAGCTTGGCTACTTTCCAAAAAAGAAAAAAAAAGACAAAATTTGTTGATGGAATTATTATTCAGATCATCAGACTTTGGATGATATTTTTGGATACATTTATTTTACAATTATATTGCGACCAATCTTTGTTATACATATTATGTTTTATAGGATAATCATTACGTGCGAAATGTTGATTTAAATTCAAGGTGCTTGTAACTTACAAAAGAGACGAATGAGATGGATTTTGAGAATTATTTATAGTCGAATTGAAAAAATATTTTGTATTTTTTTAAATAATTGATGATAGCACTTGAACTTTAGTTAAGCGAGCGATAAATTATATTAATTTTTTGAATGGAAGTTTTCTGACTGCAATTTAATGAGTAATTAATTGCAATTCCTTGAATTGAATGCGGTTTATTTTAATTTTCTTTGAAAATCTTTTACTAAATATTTACATTTGACTATTTCTAGTTCTATAAACGAAATAATCAAAAGTTTTAATTTCTGAACCATTTGTCTAAGGTAGCATTTACAAGCGACAAATATTTGATGAAAAATTGACCAAATATTTGATCATATGTGTAATGGTCAAATATTTCCATAGAATATTTGACATCAAACATATTTGATTTTATTTAATAAAAAAAAAAAAAAAATCAGTCAAATATTTTCCTCGTGTAATGACATCTTGTAGCGTTTAATTTGGTTTGATTAAACAAAATACGATTATTTGACACAAAACATTCTTTGATTGTATGGTCAAACATGTCAAATATTTTATGCCATAAAAATTGTTTGACTGGTGTTTGATCAAATATTTGACTCCGTTTAATGGGACAGGCAAATATATTTGACACTAAGTCAAATGTGTTCTAATAAATTGTCCTTATTTTATATCAAATACTTGACTTGCGTAATGCTACCTTAACAAATTATTATAAGAACATAGATTGTTTAAACTTGAAATTTTAATTTATATATTTTTAAGTTCAATGACCAGGCTAACCGTTCGGCATTACACAAAATACATGTAGGGATACTATATTATTGATATTATTAATATTGTTTCAATTTGCTTAATGATAAATGCTAAGTAACATATGTAATATGTAAGTAGACTACAATTTAAAATAATATAATATAAAATTAGCGATATCATGATTGTGTTGAAGTCATTACAGGTGCTGTCTACAAATTGATTAAATAATCTTATCAGCAATGAAACAGAAAAATAAATTCCAAACATATTAAGTTCGCATATCATAAGATTTGTTCTGATTGTGAAGTAGATTTTGTTAAAAAGTAAACATCGTACTTGTTATAGTTCTAGAACATGAACATTATATTATTAACGATTTTATTTAACAAATATTTCTTAAGTTTTATTAAATTATCCTTAAAGCATTTACACCAATGTATCGATCCTTCTATTATATCTTCGCACTTCGAACCCTTAGTCATATTATTGTTACAATTTTAAAATTAAAACATTCAAAACTTAAAAAAAATTTAACCATCAATCATTTAGAATTTTAGATGTCGGTTTGAAGTTCTCTCTTCACATCACATTTACATCCGATACCGACACTGTTACATTATTTGATATTCAAGTGGTCTTATGCGTGTTTCGATCATAGACGAGATTTATGACTTTGATAACATGCATTGCTTGATACTTACATATCTTTAGTCATTATTTGACTTGATAGAAAATATTCCATTTGTATTAAAATCACCAAATTGAGAGTATTACAACTTGTTTATGGCGTAATAAGAAAATAATTATTATCGATGAGTATATAAGCTACTGAATAAGTGACATAAACTTAATTGCTTTATTTTTGATTACTCAGAAGTGAGGAAAATTTATATTCATTATTTAATTATCGGTTGGTTTATTTATAGACAGTTATATATACAGTTATTCAATATATTAAATGCTAATTATAACGCTCTATAAATTGTAAATGAGGGAAAATTTTCATTTCATTTTTAATAGTTAATAAAACAATTTAAAAACAAACTACTCATAAATATTCCCCGAAAAAATTAAAAAGCAAAAAAAAAGAATTGTTTTTTTTCCATTTAAAATGCAAATTATGTTGTCACTTTTTCAATAAAACATAATTGAACTTTGGATTCTACGCAATTTCAAATTATTCCGCTTTATATTTTATTGCGGACTACCTTTTTTTTTACCCACTTGACCTTTAAATCATCATAGCAATAATAAATCTGTTCGATAAACAAAATATTACACTGTTTACTATCAAATATTTCATCAATGAATCATCAACAGCAGGTATGGTTTTGTTGTATTATTGATTATGTTGTTAATTAGAAAAGTTCAGGTCAATAATAATTTCTTGTTAAAAAGTTGTTTTGCATAATTAATCTTATGGGTGTTATTGCATATATCTCCTCAAATCAATATAAATTAATTACCAAATTTTGTATTATGGACAGAGTGAAAAGAAAATTATAAATAATACAAATATTATATTGAATCCTTATCAAAAATTACTTGTTGATAAACTCGAGCGTGTTCGAAAGAAATTTTACGAGATATGTAAGTTTCCAGATCGGGATACCTAAAAAACCTTACTCTTCAAAATTACTAGTGTTGCATCTAGAAGAACTTCTATCGATTTGTGGACACTTCATAAAGTTAAATATAATGAAATAGATGTCAAACTATTTCATTGTTTTAATTTCAAAGTATAGTCTTTTCATAGTAGATCTATTTTGATGTTCGAACTGTGAATATCCAGAACAAATATTGGCCAGCACAAAAATTCGATGAACCGATTTCAACGTCAATTTAACTCTAGTTTTAATCATATTGAAATATTTAATCAGTTATATAATCAATTTAGGTCAATGGTTGAAAATGTTTTGCGTTCTTAAATTGATCGATATTGTCATAATCAAATTAATAATTAATAATCATTAATATTGAATTTCGGTATTATTTAAACTTTATAAAATAAAATAATTTTGACAAAGAAAAGCCCGTTTAATTTAAAAAAAAAAAAAACATCTTTACACAAAAAATCAAGAAAGAAGCCGGTAGAAATTTATTAACATAAATCTTTTGCGTAAATTTGGTTATGACATAAAAATGTGATTACCAAATACTTCAATATTTTCATTTACTTATAAATTATAATAAATCTTATCATACATTTATTTTATAATGCTCTATTTACCACATAACAAATTTATTCGGAATAAATATTATGTGTTATTTTTTTCATCTTTTTCTTTACAGTTTTAAATTTGATAAAATCTATACGTAATAATTTAACACATAAAATGATCGTAAATATTTTTATTTGTTTTCTGTTTTCCTCGAAAAAAAACCACAAACATTTGTATTTGAATGACGATTTAAGCTTATAAATTACATTTTAATCAATCACTAAGCAACAATTATCATTGTAATTCTATATTTAATTTTAATCTAATTACAACTTTACGTTCACTGTAGACTCTTATTTATAGTTAGGTTTCAAATTATTGATTTTAAAGTTTTATTGTCAGTTTTAAACATGATTTATTATCGTTTTTTTTTTTTTTTACTTGTTAAGCGATAATTTAAAATCAATGAATTTTAAAAGTAAAAAATTTACTTACCATGCAGTCGTTCATGTTCCTGTCGAAATGATGCTAAACTAGGATCTTGACGTATTTCATCTGGTAATGTTGCCCATACTTCAACAGCACCTTGGGTCACCTCACTAATTGGAATAATCGAATAAGTTGAAATTTTACGATTATTATGAATGCTATTTACTGTTATTTTATTATTAACATTATTATTGTAATTATTCGTATTTTTCGATTTATTTTTAAAGTTTGATATTCGTAAAAGTTTTAAAATGCTATCATCATTATTGCCCATTTTATTTTACTGACACCGCTACCAACAATTAAAACAAAAACCACAAAAACTTTCAAATGGAGCACACAATGAAAATTATTTTTTTTCTTATCATTTCAATGATTAAAAATTAGAAAGAAAAACAAAAATCTCAATTTTAAAATGACACAAAGTTATTCTGCAAGTTTTTTTTATTTATTTATATGTCTCACAGCTAAGCTCGTCTAATTAAAACCTAATCACTTTATCTTGGTTATTAAAATTTCCAATGACACTGGTTTTAACGAGGTTTTACAATTGATTCGCAAACAATAATAATAAAACGCACTAAAACAGTAAGAAAACTACCAGTAGATTTGAATTACTTTCTGATACTGAATGAAAAATACAGAAATGTATACGACAGTCGCATAATGGACGTTGTAAATATTAACAAAAAATAAAAATAAAAGAATCAAAAGTCTTATCACTTCAGACAACCACACATTGAGGAAATACGACACAATATTCAGTTATTTCTCGATTGAGTATTAATTAATCGATAATAATGATGCTCAAAATATTTTTATTTTAATTAAATGTAAAATAATTAACGGTAGGGTATTTTCTTTTCATTTTTTTTTAAATGAATTATATTTAATTTTATATGTAGAACGCACAAGTATCAAGAGTAACTAACTATAATGCAACAAATTTTTATATTGACAACTAAGTAAATGTAGCTGAAACATATAAGAATGTTTTCTGTGCATCTTTTATATATTTTAAATTAGAATTGTTTAAACAACCAAAAATTAAAATGTCATCGTTCAATATAATTCTTCCGTTCGTTTAAAATTTTATTCTGTCTCGTTTGTGCTAATCTTTCTACATTTTTTCTTTCTATGAATAAGTATATGTTTACATATATATTTGTATATAATATATAACGTATTCAGCGACTGAATGATATAACATATACTCATTCCACTAAACGCAAAAGAATTTATAACGACAAGATAACACAATGAAAAGTGTTTTAAATTAATGTGATATCATTTAAGTAATATGGTGATTTCTATTATCTATAATCTTTTAAATTAAATAAATAAATATATATATATATATATATTTTATTTAATGTGGGTACCGAAAATCTAAAATGACATTATTAATGTTTTAATAAAAATTAATTGATTTTTTGTGTACAATATTTGAATTGTATATAATTAAATTTGTTTAAAAGTTTAAACCGATGAGCTTATAATCTTGCAATTTTATTTACTAATTATTGTTCCCCTATAAATGAGTAGAAGCGTAATATAATCACTCTGTGTATGAGTTTCCATTATCAAAGAGTTCCCATTATCAAAATTAGGTCATTGACAATTCAGTTCACCTTTCAGTTAATTGCTTATCGAGAATTCTCTTTAGAAGAATGGAAATTATTTATATATCAATAGACATATTTTCATGCACCAAGTTAAATACTTTTTATATATATATATATATATATATTTATGATATATATGATATAGAAACGTGCGATATTGGCATTTGGCATGTGTTTTGAGTTAGTTTTTATTTGTAATGAAATACAATATTTTATTAAAACCAATACATGCATGTGAAGCCGTAAATTCTAATTGTCTTTTGTCTATAGTCCGTATTGAATTGAATGTAATCAATTTAAAGCTTATATACTTAAACTTATATATTTTATCAGTTAATGTTCTTTTTTCTTTTTTTTTGGAATTAACTTAAAAGTTTACATGTGGATTGCGGATATGTATTTAAAAAAAAAACACTTTTTTTTTCTGCAAATGGACCCAAAGACTGAACAAATTCTTTTACATTAATTGATTCGCTCTCCAGTTATTAATAATACAATATTAAAACTTTGAAACTTTAAAACACCAAGAAGGAGCCTATCAATCTTTAGCTGCAACATACAATAAAATGAAGAAAAAAACGTAGGATTAATTTTCGAGAAAAGAACTGAAATGTTGAGAAAACACATAAATGACCTTGAAAGAAGGTGCCAAGGTCCAAACAATAATAAAACTTTTGGAAGAGAAGAAAAGCCAATAATAAAGTCGATAAAAAAAAAAAGTGAGCATGAGAAAGAAAAATAATAATTAAAGAAAGCCCGATAAGCCTAATCAA